>PVKN010002681.1:0-41076 GCA_004027915.1 Capromys pilorides
GAACCAGAAGAGATCCAGAATAGCCAAAGTCATTTTGAGCCAAAAGAGCAAAGCAAGAGGTATCACCATTTCCAATTTCAAGTTATGCTGCAAAGCTATAGTAACAAAACACGGCTTGGGAGTGAAATGAAAATAGACACGTAGATCAATAGAAGATTCTGGAACAACCCCGTATGTCTACAGCTATCCAGTTTTTTAATTTTTATTTTTGAGATAGGGCCTTGCTATGGAGCTCAGGTTGGCCTGAACTCACAGTGATCTTCCTGCCTCCCAAGTGTGGGGATTATGGTGGTGCAGCCCACCACCATAGCTGATTTTTGACAAAGGCTTAAAAAAAGCATACACTGGGGAAAACACTATCTCTTTAACAAATGGTGCTGGGAAAAACTGGTTATCTACAGATAGAAGAATGAGACTAGACCCATATCTCTCTCCTTGTATTAAAATCAAATAAGAATTTTTATATATATACTTTTAAACTTCTGGAAAATAACATGGGAAATACTTGAGGCCACGGGCACAGACAAGGCCTTTTTGAACGGAATTCTGGGAGTATAAGAAATAATACCAGGGCTGGCAGGTAGCTCAGCAGATTAAAGTTCCTTCTTATTTTTTTTTTTTAAAGCTCCTTCTTAGGCAGACACAGGCACTGGGGTTTGATCCCTGGCCTGCTGTGCTGGCCTGCCCCTAGGGCACACTGAGACAGTGGCTGAGATTGGGCATGGTGGCGTACACTTGTCATTCTAGCTCTTAGGAAGCTGAAAACAGGAGAATCGCTCTAAGTCCAATCTTAGTGAGACCCTCTAGACCCTGTACTAAATACAAAAAAAGAAAGAAAGAAAGAAAAGAAGTAATACCAAAATCAATAAATGGGAAAACATCAAACTCAAATATGGAAGCAGTTAACAGTATGAAGAGACAACTTGCTGATAGGAAAGAATTGTTTCTAGCTACTCTTCTGATAAAGAACTAATATCTAGAATATACAAAGAACTCAAAATAATTAACTCCCACAAAAAATGGACAAATGCATTGGATGCACACTTCACACAAGAAAAGTACAAATGGCCAATAAATGCACGAAAACACGTTCGTCTTCATAGGCCATTAGGGAAATGCAAATCAAAAAGACTGAAATTCCATCTTTCTTCCGTCAGAATGGCTATCAAGAAGAACACCAAAAATCAACAAACACTGCTGAGGATGCGGGAAGAAAGGACCCCTTCTATGTTGTTGGTGGAAATGGAAACTAGCACAGCTGTGCGAGCAAGCAGCGCGGAGAGGCTAAAAATGGAAATTCCATTTGACCCAGCTATACCTCTTCAGGGTATTTTCCCAGCAGAATTTAAAAAATCATACTATGTGACGCCTGCACACCCATGTATATAATGGCGCAATTCACAATAGCTGAGCTCTGTAAACAGCCTCAGAACCCATCAATGGATGAAGGGAGAGAGAAAATGTGATGCATCTATGTTTTACTCAGCCATGAAGAACAAAATCATGGCATCTGCAGGAAAATGAATGGAACCTAAGGCCATAACATTAAGTAAACCAAACCTAAGTATATATAAATTAAAGAGCAAAATATAGACAGACTTTTTTTTTTTTTTTGCCTTTGTGAGACAGGGCCTCACTATGCAGTTCAGGCTGGCCTTGAGCTCCCTTTTGTAGCCCAGGCTGGTCTCAAACTCACACTGATCCTCCTGCCTCAGCCTCCCAAGTGCTCGGATTGCAGGTCTACGCCACCACACCCAGCTAGACAGACATTTTGGAGCTGAACAAGGGAATCAGGGGAAGAAGTAGGAAGGAAGAGGACAAGAATGGGAAGAGGGAATGGAAAATAATGCAATATATATATATATATATATATATATATATATATATATTCTTAACACCCCCAGGCAAATGAAAATATTATGTATGGTAAGCATAGACCAATAAAAAATATGAAAGGAAAAAGGACTGGGGACATAGCTCAGAGTTAGAGTGTCCCTAATTTGGTCCCCAGTACTAAACCAATAATTTTTCAAAAGACAAAGCAAATTCTGTGCCACTCATCCCATGGAGGACTGGGTTCTATTTCTACTCCCTTGATCCCAGCTGGCCTATAACTTGTTTTAACCAAAAGAATCCAGTAGGGGTAAAGTGGTGTAATTTCTAGGCCACACCTTAAGAGCTTCAGCCCCCACTGTAGTGTTTAGAACACTCCTTCCTGGAACCTACACCACGCTATGAAGAAGGCCCAACTTGGCACGGGAAGCCCCGGATTTTCCACTCATCCCAGCAACCGGCCGACAGCACAGCACAGAGAAGAACCTGCCACAGAAACATGAAAAGTAGTAAGTTCTCCTTATTGTCAGCTGCAAATTCCTTACATAGCAAGAGGCAGTTGCAATGCAGCAGCCCACTTCTAGGTGTATGCCCTGGAGATGGTCTCCCATACAGGCACAATGAGACAGATATAGTACATGTGCATTTACCACAGCATTCTCTGGAATGCCCCTCCCCCCCCCCAAGAAAACGAAGAAGAAATGACCTAATGTCCAAAACAGGAGCCTGGGTAAATAAACAGGAGGAGTCATGCACCAGAACACCGCAAAGCTCTTATAGCCATGGGCCAGACCTACATATGTCATCCAGGATAAATAATCTCACTAACAAAATAGCACATGAAAAAAAGAGGCTGCATGGCGTGATACCTTTTAAGGTACAGTCCTGCATGCTTATGGGTGCTTTCATGTTTAACATGCAAAACATATTTAAAATGAGAAATCACGGTCTTGGGTCCCCTGTGAAGCAGGTGGAGGATGACAGGGAGGGAGAATTCATGGGAACTTCAGGCTTATTTGTGAGGCTCAGTTTCTTTTATTTAATGTGAACCAAAAATGCCAAAATGTTGAAAGCTGGGAGAACTGGGTGGGGGTCCTTGTTCCTCTGACACTGAAAACACTTCATTAAAAATGCATAGGACAAAAAAGAAAAGAAGAGAATGAATGAATGAATGACCCTCCATCCCCCCGTAGGTTCATGGAGATCAAGGCTCCTCCCAAGATCACATGGTCCCAGCAGCAGATCTCGGGGCCTTGCTACATCCTTCAGTACCACGTCGTCTCCTCCACATTTTGTAGCTCCACAGACTCCCCACCTGACACCCTACTTTGCTTGATTTGGAGCAAGTTCTGGGGGTTTTAGCTCCAAGTCTTGACTCTTAATATTTGCTATCACCTAAACATTTGTGCTCCTACCCCAAGATCCTCACCCCCAAAGCAATGACATGAAGAAAATCCTTGAGGAAAGATTAGGTCATGAGTTGGGGGCCCTCATCAAAGAAACCCCTGTCCTTCCTGCAATGTGGGGATACAACAAGATGGCCCCATTTGTGAATCAGAAAACATACCCTCACTGTGTCTCCAGGTGCCAGGATCTTTTTCTTTTTTTCGTGGTACTGGGGATTGAACCAGATCTTTTTACCCTGCTACATTGCAGCTTATTTTTATTTCAAAACAGGAAAAAAAGAAAAAAAAACTTTTATAAAATTCAGCCACACTGCCAGTGAGATAGCTCAGTGGCATATGCACCTACCTGGCACGTGCAAGGTCCTGAGTTCATCTCTGGCAGGAAAAAAAAAAAAGTCTGTAAAATTCAAAACAGCTTCTTCTGAAATCTCTAAGATGCCCAGGCTGGACTCAAACTTGGCGATCATCCTGTCTCAGCCTCCTACAGTACTAGGATTACAGGCCTGTGCCGCCAGGTCTAGCCTGCTGGTATGTTGACCTTAGAGTTTCTGCCCTCTATAACTAGGAGAAATACATTTCTGTTTCTAGGTTACTTCCTTTAGCTAATGTTGTTATGGCAGACGAAACTGACAAAGAAAGCACTTTCGCATACTGCCTACATTTAGACTCGTAGGTACCCATCAGGCCCAGGGAGGGGCTGGTGTCTGAAGCACAGTGCAGCCTGGCAGGACAGGCCCAGTCAGTGGACCACAGCTTCCAGGACCCCCTTCTTTCCTTCACTCTCCTCTTTCCTATGCAACTCTCTTCCATCATGTGACATCTTGGAGCCCAGGCATGGCAGGCAGCATGATGAAGACACGGGAGCTGCCAAGCCCTCTAGGAGAGGGGTCAGCTAGGAGCTAATTCTCACCCTTCCTACAGAAATGTGCTCACTGTCCGCCCCAGAGAGGCTCCGTCCCTACTCTCTGGAGCCACTGTTTCAAGAAACAGCCGATGTCCCCAAAACAGCATTTTCTTCCTGTCTCTCCTCCTCTGTCTCCAGCGCCAGCTCATCTCAGAGTCTTCCCAAGCATTCTGAGGCTGCTTCTTACGCTGCCCACTTGTTCCATGGCTGGTGCCCTTGGGCGGTGTGCATGCAGGAGCTCGTGAGCTTCAGAGATGGGCACTGCCCTCTCCACACTCCACACTGAGGCTTAGAAGCAGCAGTGTAGAAAGGTGTGGAAGCCCAAGGACTCTGGAGTCCACGGTGGCTGAACTGGATTCTAGAGGCTCAACCTCAAAGGCTGTGGGCCACATTTGCAGAAGAATGGGGGGAAACTGGAGGACTTCCCTGACTTTGGGCTGGTGCACTGGGGAGGGAGCTGCTGGCATTCAGAACAGGCTGTCTTTGTTGTGGAGGATTATCCCACGTGTGTGTTGTGGGATGTTTAATGTCCGGGCCTCCTCTCCTCCAGTGTCAGCAATGTCTCCAGTCCCTGGGAAAACCAAGATCTATTTCCAAGTCGACCGCCTAAGTCTGTGAGGTCACCAAGGCTGGGCACCCTGCAGGGATTCTGGGTGCATTTACTCCTTTCACATACTTTTGCTTTTCATCATAATAAAAGCACCCCGGGGCAGCTGCATGATTTTCAGGCACTTGTGCAACACAGCGCGGTGGCCAGTTTGCTCCACACTGCAGCCAGGCTGGCAGACGGCCCTGCCTTATAAGTCCTGGAGCTCAGCTCAGCTGGACTTGGCTGTTTGAGCCCTGCGGTGGTGTGAGGTGTGAGAACCCAGGGTGACACCACAGAGCTGCAGGGCACAGTGACATGATACTCCTCAGACTGGCTTGACCTTAAGCCAAATGACCTGCCCTCTCCTGCTGCTCCACCAGGTCACGCGCTCTCAGCCAAGCTCCACCCAGAGAGGACTGTGGACACGTCCACCCCATGCTCATGGCCTCTTTGGGCTGTGCCAACAGCAGGGAATACATTTAGTATGGGCACTGCCCCCTGGTCACGACACCATCCACCTCTGAGCCTGGTTTTCATCCGGGGCAATCACATGATGTTGGAAGTCACGTAGTGTATCCCCAGAGCCCCAGAGGGAATGCGCAGCCTTGGGGGGCTGCTGCAGCTCTGCTCCCTCCTCCTCCCTCCCCATGCTTTAGAAAACTCTGACCGGGACTCACATCCCAGCTCAGGTATTTTCTGAGGATTTTTACTAAGTTATTTTACTTCTTCGAGCATCTGATAACTATGAGATAAACAGGGTAACTATTGCTAAACTTCCTGCCTTCCAGAAGCTGTCGTGATAATCAAACGTTAAAGCGGTGGAAAGATGTTTTGTTTTGTTCTGCGAACTCTAAAGCCAGTGCGCCCTCCTATCTGCCTCAACCCCCTTTTCTGGCTCAAATCATAACACCACTGGTGTAGAAGGTGAGCAAGGCCCTGCAACCCCTTCCCAGTCGGTCCCTGCAAGGGGACAGGTCACTGGCTTCTAGCACCTCCCAAAGATTTAGGAATTATGCATTCATTCCATGACCTGATTTCCTTCTGATTGCTGTGTAAAAGTCATTATTTTCTCTCATGCTGGCATTTTTCTCCTTTGTGTGTGTGTATGTGTATGTGTGTTTTTTTCTGTTCGTCGGGGTGGAAAGCCTCCCTCTCCCAAGTGTTCTGGCCAGAGCAGACCACTGGGCCTGATTAGGAGCCACTGTCATTTCACTGGTCAGAGAGGGTTCGCAGCTGCACAGCTAGGAAAGAGGTTTTATCCCCTTCACTTCCCCTCCCCCCCATTCAATTCACTTCATTAGGAATAAACTTCGAAACTTTGGGTAACACATCTTGGAAGACATGGTATAGCCCTGCAGAACCGGCAGCCAGTCATCACCCCCACACCCCTGGGCCTGAGAGGCTGGGTGAGTACTGCCCAGACACAAACCATTCCCTCCCCAAGAGACTTAAAACCAGAGCTATCTGTGCATTTCACCCTTTTAAAGAGTCTGCGGCTGGAAGCAGGACAGCTCTGGTGGGTGTGGCTTAATCCTACCACCCCATCCTTGTAAAACTCACTAATCCCCAGACACTGAAGCTCAAAACCCATCCCCGGGCTTCTTTCTCCAGGAAGTTGGCTTGACTCACATAGCTCACGTCCTCCTCCGTCCTCTGCAGCTGTGAGTGGCTGCCTCACCCCCTGAAATTCCACGACACTGTGTTCTGTCATCCCCAGACTATTTACACTTTAAAGTATTCACGCGGACCTTTCTCACTCACACCACCCTTCTGTTTCTGGGGACTCCAGTAGCACAAGGACAGCCCTGCTCCTGGTCACAGCTCTGTGGTGTCAGTGCAGAGCTGGCCCCCAATGACTAAATGAGTCAGACTTCACTCCCTCCCCTCTGTCTTCCCGTTGTGCCAAGGGAGTAGAAATTTCCTTTAAGAACGAGATTCAAAATGTTCCCCCACACACACATAGCTCCTCCACTTAACTGATTCATGCCCATCATGGAGCACCGGGCTTCGGGGAAATATCCAAATGATCTGTTGGATTAAATTCTAACAATATTGAGCAAGGACTGAGGACAGACTAAAGTTTGGGGAGAAAATATCACTCCTTTCACTGTCACTGATGGACATTTCTTATGAGCCCCCAGGGAGACATACCAGGCTCAGACACACCAGGTTCAGACTTGCCAGTTAAAGGAGTTCAGATGAGGGAGGTGGCTCAGAGGCAGAGCACTCGCCTAGCATGCCCAAGACCCTGGATCCCAACACATGGGCCATCTTGTAGACTTAGATGCCAGAACCCACAGCCACTCGCCAAACGTTCTCAGGGTCCGTATACCTATTTGTACATTTCTTACCTCAAACAAGGAACCTCATCTTAAACAAAATCCCATGGAATTGGAAGTGGTACTATTTGGCTTGGTCACTTCCCCTGCGTTAGATCTGTCCTCTACCCCCAGACCAGCCACTTGTGAGTCATTCGGTGCATGGAGGAAGCAATGATGGGATCCCTGTGGCCAGATGTCACCAGTGCTAGAGGAACTGAGAGCGCCTGGTTCTCTAGCTTGTTGTCCTGCTTTAGGTTCAAGTGAAAATGGAATGGTCGGTGGTACACAGTGATTGCTGTTCTAAGAGACACCTGTTGTCCTCCAAACCCTCCATGGCTGAGAAGGAACTTCACAGCAACAAGATGAAAAGATGTGGAAATTCATATGGAAAAAAATATTGTATTGCAACCTTAAGTATGTGATCTACCGTCATTATTCATCAATTCTGGTTTTTCATACTTGCTTACTATTCATATTCACCGTCCCACATGATGCTTTTGTGGGCAGTGTTAGGTTTCAAGCCCAAGTGCTCTACCACGGAGCCAGACCTTTAGCTCCCAAATCAGCTCCTGGAGCGCTTCCATTGTCATTCTGGATAAGCAAAGAGCAGTGAAAAGTCAGAGCTGCCCAACATGTATACACAGGTGAAGCCCAACACATGTTCTGCCTTCCTGTTTTTGCATTTGTGTGCTTTTTGGTGGTGATTTTCCTTCTGAAAATGCCCCCCAGGGCCGGCAAGATGGTTCAGTAGTCTAAAGTGCCTGCTTAGGAAAGCTCAGGCAACCACAGGGACCGTGGTTCAATCCCCAGCACCACATGCTGTGCCAGCCCCACCACCAGAGCAGACTGAGCTGGCCATAAAACAAACAAACAAACTAACAAACAAATAAATAAAATAAAATAAAATAAAAACATTAACTGGTTCATTTTTTTAAAAAATGCCCTCCAGCACTGAAGAGCTGCCTGGTGTTCCCGAGTGCAAGAAGATACGTTGTGCCTTGTGGATAAATTGCACGCATCAGATAGGTTCCCCTTAGACATGAATTAAGCACTGACACCCATGAGGTCAGAGTCAGAGTCATCAATACACATTAAATGAGATGTTTTTAAACAGAAACAGGTGTAAAACAAGGTTGTGCATTGACCCGCTGATGAAAACGTGACCACAAGATCGATGAAACCTTGGTCTCTAGTCCCCCAAACAGCAATGGTTTACGGTAATGTAGTGTTTGGGTGACTTTATAAAACTTCTAACTTTCTTTTTTTTTTGGTGGTACCAGGGGTCAAACTCAGGACCTTGTACTTGCCAGGTAAGCACTTATTCCACTGAGCTATCTCCCTAGCCCCTTAACTACCACAAATGACAAGAATTGAAAACAAAAAACAATGCACACATTCTACCTCCAAAGGCCTTTATTACAATTTCTGTTCATCAACATCTGGATCCCCTTCTATGTATCCCCTTCTATAGGTCTTCTTACATGTCTTCCTCTGAGGAAGCCATGACCTACTGGAGGGCAGATGACCTGAGCTCTGTCAATCAGACCCACCTGCTAAGAGTTGGATGAGAGTCAAGACCAAAAGAGGGGAGGAGTTTGAGAAATGATCTGCAGTTTCTCTGGGGGTGGAGCTGGCGGCAGAGGTGCTGGGGGTCAAGTCCAGTGGGGTCTGTGCAGGCTGTGGCATCCAGGGCCTCCTGCATCTGCTTGGAAGATGCTGCCAGGGCTGGCTGCATAGTCTGTCTGACTGCAGAACCTGTCTTATCCAGGTTCAATATCCTTTTAAGAAAATCCTTTGGGGTCCAAATTAGAGTTGATCTTTACTGTTTGCAGTCAAGAACAACTCTGTGTGTGTGTGTGTGTGTGTGTGTGTGTGTGTGTGTGTGTGTGTGATGTGTACATGCAGTGGGTGAGCCCATATTTAGTTGTGTTTGTCCAAGTGAACAAGTGAACAGGGCTGGGTCTTGAAGGAGGGTTTATCAGGGGATAAAGAAGGAAGGAGGGGCTGGCGAGATGGTTCAGTGGTCTAAAGCGCCTGCTTAGGAAGGCTCAGGCAACTGCAGGGACTGCGGTTCGATCCCCAGCACCACATGCTGCGCCAGCGCCACCACCAGGGCAGACTGTGCCAGCCACAAAAATAAAAATAAATAAAGAAACAAACAAACACAACAAGTGAACAAATAAATAAATAAATAAAGTTTAAAAAAAAAAAAAAAACAAACATTTAAAAAAAAAAAAAAAAGAAGGAAGGAGAATTCTAGCACGTGGCTGACATTTATGTTGGCATGGAAGAGCAAGCAGCGTGGCACACTAGAGACATTCTGAGGTCTCCAGGAAAGAGGGTTGTGGGGGGATGGAGAGGAGAGGGGACACCTGTCAGGCACCCTGCAGCTGCTGGAGGTGCCCGTTCTCTCTTCCTCGTCCACCTTCAGCACCACTTGCCTTGAATGGATCATGGTGACTCACACAGTGTCAATCAAACAGCTCTATTCTGGAGGGCAGAGAAAGCCCGCGCCTTGCCAGCAGCACTTTTTATAATGAGTTACAGAAGCACGTGTGAGATCAACTCACCTATAGTGCCAGCTACTCAGGAGGCTGAGGCAGGAGGATTGTGGGAGCCCAGAAGGTCGAGACCAACCTGAGCAGTGTTTTGAGATCCTGTCTCAAAATAATCAAACACATATACATACATACATACATACATACATACATACATATGGCTGCTTAAAAAATTATAACAGTATATTGTGGTGTTGATAGTGCTGATAGATATGATACCACATGACAACCGCATATTACATGAAGGCTGGGGTGAAAGGTTAATGGGCCTCTATAGTTGCCAGATTTTTTTTTTCTTTTTAATTACTTTTAATAAGAAATAACAATATAATGGTTTCAAAACACATTGAGATTTTCTTATTTAATGAATGATACAAGTAAATTGCCAATGTCATCTAGTCAGGAAGCAGAGGAGCAAAATTTGACTTGTATCCTAACTTTACCATCTTTCTTCCATGTCAGACAGGAAAAGTGAGTGGGTAGAAGGAGAAACTGAAGGGGGCAAGTGCCTGGCAGTGCCGAGTAGCCTGGTGTGCCCATGATTGATGAAGTGGGGGGATACCCAGACCTCCAAGTCCAAGCCCCTGAAGATGAGGAGGCCTGGTGTGGCAGGCACAGGGAGGAGGCACCAGGGCATAGCTGGAGCCAAGAGCCACCTTCCTGGCTGGCCTTGAAGTCAGCTCTTGTGTCTGAGCAGACATGCCTGTGAAAGGCTGACGTCAGACAGTAGGAGGGTACCTATTGCCACAGTAGATCCTGCTACTGCCTCCTGGTCAGGGAGTGGCCAGTGCTCCAAGGATATGATCTTGCCAGCTGTCTGGGCTTGCCTGAGACCTCTGCAGAAGACCTGGGCAAAGCAGAGTGGAATTCTCATTAGAGGAGCAGGCTCTGGGGAGAGCTTTCTTCCAGTACCCAGCGTCTACCTAGCAGACCGTGAGAAACTTACTCTACTACGTAATGCGCTTACTAATGCCACAGACTGGGACTCTGGGCCCAGCTCCACACCCTGCACTACAGTTCAAAGCCAAGACTAGAGAAGGGGACAAGGGATGGCTTGGGTCTTGATTTTGGATAAGCTGAACCTTTGCAGAAGTGGACAAGGTACAAGATGTGTCAATTAACCTTCCTTTGGTGATGCTGGGCTACATCTTGGCCACCTCGGATGCCTTTTCAGGCTGGCATTCTATGTAGTGCTACCCGTAGGAGCCCCTGGAGGAGGTCGGAACCAGGAGGGGAAAGGAGGGGAGGAGCACTGCCCATGCAGCACTCCAGGGGCAGCAGCCCCCAGCAGCAGCCCTGCCGTGCCAGCTCAGGAGTCCCCAGAGAGCTGGGCAGTATCCTTCCTCTGTGTCCAAGCTGTGCTCCAGGGGCTTCCTCTAGGTTTCTGTAACTCTGTCCTCTTTTCTTCTGTCCCTATCCCTAGAATTGACAGCTGCTCTCTACAGTTATTTTCATGGGATCTTCCTAAGTGCTTTCTTTCTCTTTTGCCTCATGTAACCAAGTTCTCCCAACCGACTTCCTCAGTTGAGATCCTGTCATGATTTCTGCTTTCCTGACCTGAGCCTACTAATATAGAAAGAAACGGAGCTGTTTTGACAGAGGAGAACCAAAGACAGTGAACAGAGAAAAGGACAGAGGAGGGGCTTCAGGGTAAGGTGGCCTAAAGTCCAAATCTTCCCTCTGTTTTTATCCCTGAATACCTTAGTGTGTTATTGGATTTCTCTGAGCTTTGGTTTCATCATCTGGAAATAGGGTTGGTAGCACAAACCTGCTTTGTCAGTTTCTGTGGGCATTACACACACACACACACACACACACACACACACACACACAGCAACTAGATTAGGCAGAAGGGTGAAATCATTCTGAAAAGTTTCTAGAAAAATATCCATCAAGTAAGGAGGTCAGAAGGCAGGGAGAAGTAACACTTGGCTCTGTTACGATCAGAACCGGAAGGTGAGGCTTATTTGGGCCCTCTCTTCTCAGCATGAATCAGAGGAACCCTACACTCAGCGCAATCCTAGGTGGTACCACTTTGCCCCAAGAAGACAGGGATCCTCTTCATGAGACTCAGCTCTGTCATCCTAGAAGAGGCTCCCACTGCCCAGGGCTGTCCATGCACCCAGTCCCAAATATACTCACATGGCCTGTGAGCAGGGTCATATGAAGGATGACAGGTATCAATCTGTCACATGATGCCTGGGTCTTACGCAAACTTGATTGTCCTCTTTTCCTCCCCGGCTGCCCCAGAGACAGGCCACCATTATGAATGATACAGTAATTGCCCAGACTAGAAGTCCACAACCAAACAACCAACTACTACAGAACTGCATGGTCATTGATATACCATACTTCTTGCTGAGAAGCCCATGGTACCTAAGACAAAAATGCAGGAACATTCACCAAAACGCAAGCAACTGGTCACATGTTGTTATGGTCTGTGTATAGGTGTTCCCGCAAAGTCTCACGGGTCACAGGGCAGCTTCTGGAATTCATAATTGATTATTATGGAAATGATGGTGCACCTGCCCTGGGGCAGGTGATTTGCACTTCAATGTAAGGTAGGAAGAGAAGTTAGCTGCTTGAGCTGCTGCTAGCTCTCTCCCAGTGCTCTGGCTCTTGCTTTTAGCCAGCCGCCATGGAAGATTGCCCTCTCCCTTGTACCATTCTGTCTTGGAGCCAGCTGAATATGGACTGAAACTTCCAGTAACCGTGAGCTAAATAAACCTTTCCTTCCCTCATTTTGAGTGTTGGGTATTTGTCCCAGCAACAAGAGAAGAGTAACTAAGACACATGTCATCTTTGTGTCTGGATTCACAGCCCATTTGAGGGGCAGTAGGACAACAGGCTTTGGTGTGATTTATGATTCCTTGGATTTTGCCAAGGAAAATGAACCCGGCTGTAGACTTGCCAGACACAACCCATAGGAGAAGGAAAAGATTTCAAAACAAATAAACAAACAATAGCAAAAGGAAGGCAAGGCCAGCATGAAGCAAGTCAGTGGAACTGAAAAGGCCAAGTTCAGTGCTGGCAAAATTGAGCTGGCAACAGGATAAGAGCAGAAAAAAGTAAAAATTCTGCCATGACTTGATCTGTGGTGACTGTACATTTTCACGACAGGATTAATAAATTGTAAAAGCTTGAAGAAACTTACAAAATTTAGTTGCTCCCAAGATGACTGCTCCTATTCCTGAGGTTCAGAAAAGGAAGAGCTGGGCCCCAGAGATGTGGCATCTAAGTAACAAAACTGGACCCTGTGTCATCAAAAACCAGGTGACTAGAAGTGCTTCCGGTTGAGGAGGAGAAGCCAGGCAGACAAGGCCAGGGGAGCCAAGCACCAACTCTATGCAGGCTGTTTTGAAAGAGAAGAAAATTCGAAGGTTCAGAAGACCGGAGGAGAGAGCCCCAGGTCCACAGCTCACAGTAGGCAGGGCTGGCAGTCCTGGCTTGAGCTTCTGGGTTCTCTGTGTGATCCACCCCGTCCACTATGTGCTGGTTCTCTTGGGATATATCTTGTTGGACAGCTCAGGCTAGACGACACCATTCCCTGGCTCTACTTGCTCTGGTCTCAGTTGTCAACAGGGTTTAAGGCCCCTCTGGGAGTCTTAGGACTTGAACAAAATGTAGGAAAAGGGTGCAAAGAAGCTAAAATGTTGGCCAAAGGACAATAAGCATCCTCTGAGGACAGACAAGGACAAAGAGGAGTGCCTGGCTTGCTGGTGATCCATTCCCTACACTCCTCCAGCTCTACCCATCAACCACCCTGTTGGTTTCTTATAGTTTTCTCTATATATCCCTATGCTTGGCCTCCATGGCTTTTCAAAAACTAACTCATTTACTTGAAATACCTTCTATGCCCATCCAAACCCTGTTCTGAAAAACTCCTACATATCCCTTAAAACACATTTTAATTATCTCCACTGTGCAGTTTTACAGTTCTTGGTAGCGAACTCTCACCGATCCCTATGCTGGGGTTGATGGTTCCCTTTTCTCTGCACACCCACACACCTAAGACTTCTCTCCCAGAACAGCTGTGGGTCTGCTGCAAACAGAATCACCTCAGGGATAATTTCAAAATATTCTGGCTCAGGCCCCACCCCATGAGAAACTGACTCAGGGGAGCCTGAGGTGGGGCCAGATGTCCAAAATGTTAGTGGTAGCTGCCAGCGGTTGTGCCGCTCGGTGTGGGGCGGGGATGGCGTGGGTGTGTTTGTTGGAAGCAGGGTTTTTCTCTTCTATTCTGGGGTTGGGCTCAGAAAAGCACTGAGGAAAAGAGAGAGAGAAGAAAGAAGAAGAGAAAAAAGTGGAGGGTAAAACGGGCGTGATCCAGGAAGGGGCAGGAGGCAGAGCCTTGGGCCAGTGCTCCTGTACCACTGCACTTCACCCCCGTTGGCAGAGACCCCGGTCCTGGAGTGAGACACACCAGAGGCTGAGCCCCAGGTCTGTAACACACTCACTGTGTGTATCTCAGCACCCCACACCCTCATTTCTGCTGCCTGACGCTAAGGAGAGCCGTGCCTGCCTCTGGCTGAGGACTCAGCAAACCCTTACAAGCACCATCTAGCAAGCATCTAGGCATGGCTGCACCACAGGGGTCTTGGGAAATGTGGATTCTGACTCACTTATGTCTGGGCTGGAGCCTGAGTCCTGAGTTCAAACAAGCTTGGGGGTGCTGGTGCTGCAGGTCTGTGGTCCAATGCTGAGCGAGGACACCCATGTGAAGTGGACTCTGCCCCTTTCAGGAAGCCATGCCGGTCCTCTGTGACAAGCGGGGAATGGGGCTGGAGCACCCTCTCTAGAACATACCGTGTGCCGGGCATGGCGTGCTGACACCCCCACATCCCACCCCACAGAGCTGGGGTGCCTGTTCTCCAGAATGCAAGCAATCCTGACAGTGATTTGCTTAATCCCCTCTGCGCAGGTTTCCTGTCTCCACTGTAAGAAGTTACCTTATACCTGGTGGCTTAAAGTATCACCTCTTTTGGTTCCAAAGGTCAGAGCTTAAGCAATGCGCCTCAGGAGACTCAAATGCCAGAGCCCGCTGGGAGGTTCCTTCTAGAGGTTCCAGGGGGACCCACTCTTTCACTCTTCCAGCTGCCTGAGGCCGCCCCACTCCCTCATCTCTGCTTATGCTGTCAGGGTGCCTCCTCTTGTCCCTGACATCTTATCTGTCTCTTCTAGGGACCCTTGTGATTATATCCAGCCCACTTGGATAACCCAGGATCTTTTCCCCATGTCAAGATCCTTATCTTCATCATGTTCACAAAGCCCATTCTTACCACATAAGGTCACAGGTCAGGGGTTCTGGGGATTAGGCAGGGGCTGCTACTTTACCAAGCACAGTTGTCACCCAGGTCTTCCAGCGGAGCCTCTCAGCCAGACCCTGGCTGCAGCTCTTGGGCTACTCATCATCTCCTAGGGCCCAATTGCCCACCACCGTCCCAGCAGAGTCCAGACACCAAGATGTGCAAGGCAGCCAGGAGGAACTGGCTGTTCCTTAGCAGTGATCGGCCAGTTATCCAGGGCTGCAGGAGCAGGGCCAAGGGCGTACAACTTTGTTGGAGACTACCAGCAAATGCCCTGGAGAGAAGGTGGCCAGAGCACCAGCCATAGAGGCAGTGTGAAAAATTACTAAAAGAGAAAAAGAAGCAGGAATAAATCCAGTTGTACTGTTTCGTTTTGTTTTAAAGCAGGCATACCCTTAACCCTATGGCCCCTGACACATGGTACCACTGAGCTGGCTGCCTGGTAGCCATGTGCTCTGAGCCCCCTAAAAACTGCAAAGGGTCTGGGTCAGAGGATAGAGCCAGAGCAAACAGAGCCAGGCTTTGGCTCGCCCACCATATCTGGAAAGCAATGAACCGGCTCTGAGTTTGCCAACAGAGGGGTCACCTGATCTGACTTTCCTGGGACTGGGGACTTTCCTGGGAGAACTGAGACAAACTGATCATCTTATCTGTAGGGCAGCTACACAAATCCAACTGTGGGCTTCGATGCTGTTGACACTTCACCCCAGGTAACTTGGCGGGCAGCTGGCCAGGCTCACTGCTGTTAGAAGAAACCGTCCACATGAAGCAGGGTACAGGAACCACTGGACTCAGGGCAGTAAGGGAGGTCTCCTGCTGGGTCACACTGGCTCAGAGTCTGAGAGATTCCAGAGCTTGATTCTTCTCAGTTTAGTAAGTGCGGTTAGGGTTCAGCACAGAGGTAGAGCTCAGGCTGGAAACAGGGTGGGGTAGGAAAGTGAATAAATCCCCAAAGTAAAGACTCCTCTGAAAAAGCTGAGCACCCTTTCAGAGGCCTGTGAAGGTAGCGTGCCTCCCTATGATCAGAGGTCTTCCTGCCAGGGGCCCAGGATCTGCCGCTGGAGGGAGTTCGGTACAATGGGAATGGGATGCTGGGGCCTGACAGACCCGGGGTGACCTGCCTGCCAGCATCGTGGCCTTGAACAAGCCGCCTGGACCTCTGAGCATTATTTCTTCATTTGCAAAATTTAGCTACTAACAACACCTCTATGCAGAGTTAAGAGAAACAATCAACAGCAACTTGTGCACTTGCCTAATACCCAGGAGGCTGCTTCTGTCTCTAGGCCGGATCGGAAAAAAAAAAGAAAGAAAGAAAAAGAAAAAAAAAAAAACAAATCAGCAACCAGAAAGCTGTCTGGTGAGCACTGAATTAGGACAAAGGGAGGTGGGTAGATCCAGGGCTGTTCCACCCACGCTCTGGACCCAGCGCCCTATCAGTTCTTGGGTGAATTCTCTCTCCTCCTGCTGGATTTCTGGCATGCCCACCCTCCCACATTGCCTCATGTTGGCTGGGTCTCAGACGAATTAGACTCTGGTTCCATGACATGACACACAGACACCTTGCTAGGTTGTTCATGTTCTAACGTAAGTGATCTCATTGGACCATCAGGCAAGGCTTTGAGGTAGGCATCCTCTCCCCATTTTACAGATGTACAAAATAAGGCTTGCAGGGGTTGAGGAAGCAACTCATGATCATGCTAATTGAGGTCCCCATCTTAAGCTGCAAGTTCTGTATCCCCTGCAGGAGACCTCTTGACATTGCCACAGCTGTAAGGGGACAGCCCACACTGGTAGACCTGCCACAGTCACAGAGCACCTGGGAACTGCTCTGTCCTGTGGTCACCCTCCTGATAACAATCCCCATTACAGGACTGGCAGAAAAAATCTTTGGTTCTAGTGTTTAACGCTCCTCCCAACCCCTCACGGAGACAATGTGGGCCAGCTCCCTTACACTGCTAAAAATGGAAGTGACAACTGCAACTTCCTTTTATGAGAGAAAAGGGAATTTATTAGATTGAGCAGAAAAGGATATGCTCAATTAGGAGTAGGATGTGACTCCCCTAGAGTCAGGGAGAGTCCGGGGGTGGCTGTCCCCGTCTAGATCACATAGGCCAAGCGTAGTGCTGTGGTAGAACTTTCCAAAGACCTAGAGTCCTGCCAGGGAAAGGGGCAAGGATAGGGGTGTGGATCTACTTCTTTGATTAATGTCTCTAGAACTTCGTTGATTTTTATAGAGTGGAAGTTTTGGAAGCCTGGAACTGTTCAGAACTTTGGTCTCTGAAGGTGACATCAAAGCACGTGGGAGTGGAGTGGCTGCATTGGCCTCACTGTGCGGCACGGGCAGAGCAGGGGTGAAGGACAACCTCGCAGGACCTCAGGGCTGCACCCAGCTTTTTGCATTAGCTGTGCTCACACAGAATTGGGAATGGCCCACCTACCTAACCATCAGTACAGGAGGGATCAGATGGACAGAAACTGCCTCAGCCATCTCAAGAACTCTCTGCAGCATTTACACAAGAATGAAGATGATTCCCAGGTTAGGAAACAGTGTGTCGTTTATGTTGAACAAATTAGGGCAAAGATGCCCCCATATTTATGAACACAGGTGTAGGAAAGGATATGGGTCTACAGGCATCCAACTGCCTCTGGAGAAAGACTCTGGATAGTGTGAAGGCCAAGGGGTAATAGTTAGACTTGCAGTCCTCTATTATATAACTAAAATTCTATGTATCTGTCTATCTATCTATCTATCTATCTATCTATCTATCTATCTATTTGCCATGTTCCCACATGTATTTAACTATTCCCATAATATAAATTTTACAATTAGAATTTTTTTTTTTTTTTTTTTTTTTTGAGGCAAGGGTCTCCCTATGTAGCCCAAGCTGCCCTTGAGCTCACTTTGTAGCCCAGGCCGGTCTTGAACTCACAGCAATCCTTCTGCCTCAATGTCCCAAGTGCTGGTATTACAGGCGTGTACCACCACATCCTAGGCCCTATAATTAGAATTTTTTAAAAAGGCTTTTAGAAAAATGAATGTTTAGGAAAAGGAAGCAAGTGTGGTCTGGGCGAGAGAAGAGCCCTAAGTGACAGTGAGACGGGTGAGCTTCTGGGCCAGGCGGGGTGAGCGTTTTAGAGTGGGCCCTGAAGAACCGGCTCCTCTGTCTCTGTCTCTGTTTCTCTGTCTCCTCTGTCTCTGTCTCTGTCTCTCTTTCTCTGCCATCTTACGACAAATGCGCTGGCTGTGCAGAGCTCGGAGGCCACGCCCACTCCCTGGCTAAGTGGTAAGCATGTTGCACTGCAGCAAACGCAAGGAGAATTAGTTCCCCTCCTCCCGCTAACACTCTCTCCCTGGCCTCAGGCCCCACCTCAGCCACCTATGCTAAGGGCTATGTCACATCTGCACCCATGCCCTGGGTGATGGCCTCTGTAGAGCCACCTGAGTGGCTCTGAGTTCCTGTACAGTGTAAACAACATAAATTCTTATACAGCTGTTCTGGGGTCACCGTGCAGGACTAGTTCCTGGACCCCACAAGTCCCTTATACCAGATGGTACACTATTTATATACATGCTCCCCTTAAACTTTAAATCTCCTCTGGATTGCCCTAATACCTAATAAGATATATAAGTACTTGTGACCCTGTATTGATTGGGGCCTAGTGATAAGAAAAAAGTCTGCATAAATTTAGCATTCATAATTCTTTAAAACTTTTTATTTATTTTTGCAGTACTGAGAATTGAACCATGGACTTTCACACTGAGCTACATTTCCAGTCCTTTTTAAGTTTTAAAATTCTAAGATGAGGTCTTAATAAATTGCCCAGTCTGGGCTTGTGATCCTCCTGCCTCAGCCTTCCAGAGTACTGGTATTACAGGAGTGCACCCTCATGCCTGCTTCATGCAATTAAACAACAAAAAAGGTTTTGATCTTAAGTGAAATCCAGGGACGCAGCACGTGTGGCTGGGGAGCGCCAGTAGTGCTACGGGGAGGAGTGGTGACCTGCCCGTTCTCTGCGGGGGATCAGCGGGCCTCCACCTGTCACTCTGGGAGCAGGAATAAGGGAAGCTATGGGAGAGGAGAAAGCAGGACCAAAGTGGCTGCTCTGCTTTGCAGCCTCACTTTTCTAGCACAGTGGGAAGCGGAGGCTGTCCTAAGAAAGGGACAGTGGCTTCGAGGCCTCGTATACCCACGTAAGAATGCCTGGCAGACTGGGCTGGTGAGATAGCTCAGAGGTCTAAAGTGCCTCCTAGGCAAGCTTAGGAAACTGCAGGGACCATGGTCGGATCCCCAGCACCACATGCTGCGCCAGCCCCACACCCAGGGCAGGCTGAGCCAGTCATAACATAAGAAAGAAAGAAAGAAAGAAAGAAAGAAAGAAAGAAAGAAAGAAAGAAAGAAAGAAAAAGAAATAAGTTAATTTTTAAAAAAAGGGGACCGGGGAGATAGCTCATTAGAATAAGCTAGAATGAGCACTTGCCTGGCAAGTGCAAGGTCCTGAGTTCAATCCCTGGTTCCACAAAAAAAATGCAGAAACCCTCAGCAACCAACTGCTCAAGTCCTGGAACTGACATGAGTAGCTGACGCCTGGATTTCAACTTCCCTGAGCAGGGCACTTCCCAGAGCAGAGCCCCAAAGCCCTCTCCCTGGGGCAGTACCACCCAGCCAGGCTCCCTGTGGGATTACGACCAGGAGCAAATTCAGTGATCTATAGCAATAGAAGGGGTCCAGGGAGATAGCTCCGTAACACAAGTGCCTGCCTCGCAAGTGCAAGGTCATGAGCTTGAACCCTGGTCCCACCAAAAACAAAACAAAAATAAATAAATAAATATAGCAATAGAGGGAAAATGATCCCAGGATGGAAGTTCTGGCACAAGAATGAAGAACAAATGAAGCGGCAAATCTGGGATAATTCTAAGTAGACGCGGGTCATATCAAATAATAAACACAATGTCTAAGGGAGTGCCAGACACTAGACAATACTTCTATATACACTGCCTTATTCCTGCCTTACACTGCAGGGTCAGGGGCTAGAAGCAGACTGCTCGGATCAGCAGGCCAGCAGGATCCCACTCAAGCTCTGACAGTGAGGACTTCTGTCTACGTGAGATGAGAAAACAGCAGCAGTACAGAGCCTTCTTGCTTCTATCCCAGGAGCCACGCGGGCACAGGTGAGGACACTGAGGGGCTTGGTGTTTCTGTCAGGTAGTAGCTTCCTGCAGTTCCCGGGTAACATTCTTCTACCCTCTGTTTTGTTCCACCAGACTTTCCAACAAATTTATAACCAGAGTTCCCATATGAAATTTGCTTGACACACCTAGAGTAATTTCTGCTTCATTGGCTAAACTTGCTGTTACACAAGATCTAATACACACACACACACACACACACACACACACACACCTTGGAATTTAAATTGCATGGTAAGGGCCAGTGAGATAGCGCAGCAGACTAAGCGCCTGCTTAGGCAAGCTTGGGACCAGGGTTCGATCCTTGACACCACATGCTGCGCTGGCCCCACCCCTCAGGCGAGCTGAGCTGGCCACTGAGTCTGGCATGGTGGCACATGCCTGTAATCCCAGCACTGGGGAGGCTGAAACAAGAGGATCAGTCTGAGTCCAAGCTGCGTATTGAGACCCTGTACCAAATACACACAAATAAATAAATAAATATGTATATAAAGAAATAAATAAAGAGCACAGTGACAATAGTATCTACACTGGGAAGTAGATAATGATGTCAAGTGATTTAAGGTTCTTGATTATTTGGGAGGAAGGCAAAAGTTTCAATTAACTTCTGACTGATATATTAAGAATGTACGCTGTGCCTTCGGGTAATCACTAAGATAATGGAAAAAGGTTTTCAAAAAAAAAGTGGAATTAATTTTTTAAAATAGATACAGCTAGTCCAAAAGAAGGCAAGAAAAGGCAATATGGGGTGAGAAAGACAACTAAAGAGTAAAGCTAAGGCAGTAAATTTAACTCACTTATATTATACAGATCATTTAATTATTCTAGTTAAAAGATGTTTGGCATAAATTAGAAACAAATGTGCTTTTTATAAAAATACATAAGAATACACAGAGGAAGAATGATAAAGAATAAGGCAAACCATTAAAACTCTAACAAAACAAAGCCTATGTGTATTATGTTGTTATGTTCAGTGTATTAATATCAGACATAAATACTAAGACTAAAAGTCTCACAAAAGATAAAAAGGGCCACTTCACAGTGATAAAAGCTTTGATTCATCTAAGAAACAAGTTGTGTTTCATATGCAAAGAAAGAGGGTGAGATAGCTCAGCAGTCTAAGGCGCCTGCTTAGGAAAGCTTAGGCAACCTCAGGGACCACAGTTCCATCCCCAGCACCACATGCTGCACCAGCCTCACCCGCAGCGCAGTCTGAGCCGGCCATTAAAAAAAAAAGAAAAAGAAAAACAGAAAGAGGGGGTGGGGATTTGGCTTAGCGGTAGAATGCTTGCCTAACAAACTGGAAGCTCTGGGTTCAGTCCTTGGCACCAAAAACGAAAACTAAACCTCCCCAAAAAGCAATTCAACCAAAAAAATACATATGCAAAGAAAGAAAAAGAAAGGAAGTGGAGAAGAAAAGAAAGCCATCATTTGTGGATTGTATAAATTTATATACATATGTAATAGATATACATATAAAGTTCAAAAGTATCTACAAATAAACTACTAAAATAGGTTTGACAATATTTCTATATACAAAATCAGTGTATGTAAAGTTATTCACATTTTTGTATCCAGCAACAAAAAGCATTAAAATTTTTTTTTAAAAACATACTGTTTATAAGAGCATCAAAGAAATTAAATTACTGGAATAAAACTAACAAAAGATGTACCGTGCCTTTGTGGTTTAATTATAAATCTGTACAAAAAAAAAATCTTAAAAAGACGTCAAAAAGGCAGAAATATACCTTGTTTGTTTAATCCATACCTGTCAACACATACCAAAGTTCACTCAAAATGGATCAGGCCTCAACATAAGTACTAAAATTACACAAAGGCAGCATAGCAGAAAACCTTTGCAACCTTGCATTTGTCAAAGATTTCTCAAATAGGACAACAAAAGCATAATCCATAAAAAACAAATTGATAAATTGCACTGTGTCACAAAAGTTCTCTTTTCAAAAGACACTGTTCAGAGAATGAAAAGACGAGCCACAGTCTGGGAGAAAGAAAAGATGGCAAGCCATTATCTAATGAAGAAGTTGCTGCCAAAATACAAAGAATTCTCAAAACTCAAGAGTAAGAAAACAATTCAGTTAAAAATGAGCGGCTTTGAGCAGACACTTCACCAAAGAAGAAAAATGGATGGAAAATAAGCACACGAAGAAAAGGTTGACATCACTGTGGAGGGGGTGCGACCTACTGGAGGACGATTACAAAGAGTGAAGAAATATTTGGGGTTGATGGATATGCTCATTAACTTGATTGAAGGGTTGGTTTTATGGGTGTATATATGTCAAAATGTACCAAACAGTATGCATTAAATAAGCATAATTTATTACATGTCAATCACGCCTCAGTAAAGTTATTTTTTAAAATATTTCAATGCACCACAAACATACCATGTTTGTGGGCTGGCAAACCAAACAGACTCCCCTGTTTGATTTATAGATTGAATGCAATCCCAATAAAAATTCCAGCTGCTTTTCTTTTCCTTCTGTGGCTCCGATGAGCTCATTCTAAACTTTATATGGAAATGCAAAGGACTGAGAATAGTCAAGACACTTGAGATTTCCCCCTCAAGGTCAGAGAATTTGGCAGATAAAATAGAAAGTTATTACAAATCTATAGTAAATAAGACAGCATGGTCTGAGAGTCTGACTGGCAGACCAATAGAATAGAAGAGTCACAGAACAGAAATAGACTCATACTCCTATGAATTCTTTTTTTTTTTTCTTTTTCTTTTTCCATTTCATGTATTTGATATAGAGTTTCACTATGCAGCTTGGACCCATAGTGATCTGCCTGTTTTTAGCCTCCCCAGCGCTAGGATTACAGGCGTGCGCCACCATGCCTGGACTTGATCCAGCGGCTCATTGATCTGTCCTGGAGGCGGGGCCAGTGCACACGGGAGACCAGGGGTTGAACTCTGATCCCTGAACTTGCCAAAGCAGGTGCTTAGTCTGCTGAGCTATCTCGCTGGCCCATCCCATGAATTCTTAACATAGGATGGCAGAAGAGGATCACAGAGCAGGGTTGCTATGGTTTATGTCTAATTGTCCCCCCCCCCCCCCCCCCCCCCGCCAAAGCCTCATGCAATCATGGGGTGGGGACTTCTAGAGTTTGAGACTTGAGTCATGATCCACTGGGATTATGTGTTTTAGTACTGATGGGACTATGAGTCTGAGTACTGCTGGGATTACTTGACTCTTGATCCACTGGGATATGTGTTTTAGTACTGATGGGGTTATCGGTCTGAGTACGGCTGGGATTATTGGTGTGGCCTAAGGTAGATAGGCTAAGGCGGAAAGCTCAATGTAGTATAAAGAGAGACAGAGAGACAGACTCAGGCTGCTGCTCTCTGCTCCCCTGGTGTTCCACTGCCATGAACTGGATGCTCTCTGCCCTGTTCCACTCAGCCTTGGACCAGCCGAATATGGACTGAAACCTCCAGCAACTGTGAGCTAAATAAACCTTTCCTTCCTTCATTTTGAGTATCAGGTATTTGTCCCAGCAATGAGTAAAAAGTAACTAAGACAAGGGGGTGGGACAGACTTCATAATAGCAGGTGCTGGCTCTCTCAACATTCATGCAGAGAGGTGACAGTTGGGAGTCTATTTCAAACCACGGGAGGGATAGGGGCCCATTAACATCCCCAGCCCACCCCCAAATCCTAAAAAGCAGTCCTATTGACCAGGGATACCTCTCATGTGTGCACTTGACATGCTCAAGACCCTAGGTTGGATTCTCAGCAGAACACACAAAAAAGTCTCTAGTCACCTATGAGGTTGCTTCCTGCAGCTCTCTGGTCCACTCCTACAGCAGATGCAGCTTGGCTGTCAGTTGTGATGCCCCTCTCCTGCTGCTGCCACTCCAGAGGGGGGCCAGGAGATAGCTTAGTGGAATAAGTGCTTGCCTGGCAAGCTCAGGGTCCTGAGTTCAATCCCCAGTTCCGCTTAAAAAAAATAATAATAATAATGCCACTTTGGAGGATGCTGCCTCCTCTTTGAAGGCCCCACAGGAGGGATAGGGGCCCATTAACATCCTCAGCCCACCCCCAAATCCTAATATCTGTGATGACACAGGTAGACCTCCTGAAGACTCCGTGATTTCAATCCTGACATTTTTTGAGGCAATGCAACCGCTGTCAGTCAAACAGCTCACCTGCCACTGGGACAACTGGGCTGTCTTCAAGCCCGCCCACTACCACGCCCATTTTAAGCACAAGCCTACACTTGGGCCAATCAGCAAGGCTCCAGCTGCTATATAAGCAGCATTCCCTTCATACATCTTGGCTTAGGTCTAAGAGGGCTCATCGCTGGGTACTGACCTATTTGTGCTGCTGCACAGGTACTGTTAAAAAAAAAAAAAAAAAAAAAAAAAGTCTTGCTCTACTGGTCCTATAAATACACTTGATTTATTACTTGGGTATTGTGGGCTTGAAAGCAGATGCTTCAGAAGAAAGAGCAATAAACACTAGGAGCTGTTATCTCTGAAGAGCTCCAGAGACCAATGCCAAAGAAGGGTGGTGACCAACAGCAGCAGAGACTGGCAGCCAGCGCTGTCAACTGTTGGCATCCAGTAAGAACTGGTGTGGGGCAGTGGCAGCAGGGCAGCTAGCGGAGCTGTGCTGTGCCGATGCGTGCTTCCTATCCGACTCAGTCAAAAGGATCCTTGACTAGCCGGCAACATCGGGGCAGAGAAAAAATGTTTAAAGATACTCACAAAAGCACAAATCATCTGAAGGAAAACGTTAAGAAACTTGACTGTATTAAAATCAAGAACTTGTCGTCTGAGGAGTGAAAAGTTCATACACACAAAAGATTCTTGTGGTACATGAACAACGCCTCCCCCAAAAAAGTGTAATAGCAAAACTAGATAGGTAACAGGCAATACAGTAGAAAATTGACAAAATTTTTCCTAGGCACTTCATAAAAGAGAAAGTTCAGATGCCTAATCGAAATATAAAAGGGTATTTAATTAATTTCATTAATAGCCAAGGAAAATTGAAAATAAAATCACAAAAAGGTATTACTGTGTCCGTATACACCATGGGACAATCAAATTTTGACATTATCAAGTATTTAGTGAAGATATGGGACTATGAGAACTCTTATACACAGCTTACAAAACCAATATCTTGGTGCAACCACTTTGTCTAACAGTCTGGCATTTGGGGTGTAGCAAAATATACCTAGAAAAATTCATGAAGCATAGCTGCACTGAGAATTAGGGATAATGAACTTACAATTCCATCTACTTGGGAGACTGAGGCAGGAGGATCACAAGTCCCAGGCTATCACAGGCAACTTAGATTCTGTCTCAAAATAAAAATGAAAAGGAATGGGGTTCACTCTCCAGTACAATAAAAATAAATAAATAAAAGAATTGTGGACAATACATATCTATAGCAGTTTTGTTGCTAAACCAGAATGCTAGAACCAGCCCAAATCACCACTAAAAATTTACCAGATAAATGAATCACGTTCAAAAATGTAGTGCTACATAGCATCAGAAACTACAGCTATATCCAATAATATGGATGAAGCTCATGAATACGACACTGAACCAATAAGTATGAAAGATATACTTAGTATAATTCAACTGCTTGAAAAATGCGTATATCAAGATACATAAATTTAAATTGCTTAGATGTGAATATGTAGGTAAAAATGAAAAGCAAAAAAATATACATTTTAAGAATTCTTGGAAGCATGTGGTAATATTCAATTATATGTCCCATCTTGCGTAACTATATCTGTTAATCTGAGCAACAGATTTGACGATGAAAATAGGTAATATCTGATCAATCACTGTTGGTCAGATATTCTTGTCTTGAAAATCTGTTATGTGTGTATTGTTGTATGTTACACTGTTTCTGTCTTTGCTTTTGTTTTTCTTGCTCTTGTTTTTACTCTTCAAAATAAAAGAAAATTTTAAAAAGATAAAAATAAAAGAAAATTTTAAAAATATATATCACCTTGAAAGTCAGGGAGTAATTATTTGGGGGAAGAAGTTAACGGAAGAAGTCCACACAGGGGCTTCTTGAAGTGGTATATTCTAGGGTTTCAAAACCAATGCCTCTCTTCCCTAACCATGGGAGCGAAGTTCTCCTACTCAATGTGCTTGATCCCACCTAAGTGGTAGGCCTAGCGCTGGCCAAAAACTTTAGCTGATTGGCTCAAGTCTCAAAGGCTGAACCAATCCCTTGCAAGACAGGTGAGGTTATTTGAATTAAGATCCATCAGATTCCAGGCCTGATTATGCCATTTGCCTTCTTTGAAAGCTTCGGCAAATCTTTTGACATTTTCCTCACCTCAGTTTCCTCATCTATATAATAGGGATAGAGCAAGTATACAGTATATAAAGAAGAGACTTTACAGAGTTCCTGTGGAAGATGCTGCAGATGACGAAGTTGTTAAAGCACATGGCCCAGCTGCAAAAGGGAAGAAGCGAACTAAAGAACAGTGTGCACAGTATTCCACCTTCACTATAGAAAGGGGGAGAATTTTTTAATCACATATTTATAGTCTCTTATATAAGTTTAAAATAATATTCAAGAATATAACATATACATATATGTTTCAGAGAATATTCAAGAAACTCATAACCATAGTCCCAGGAGACACTAGATGGGGTAGGGGTAGAGAAGTAAAGGAGGGAGCATTAGAGTGACTTTGCTGTTTACCTGTCTGTGTACTTTATCTTTGTATTTGAACCACATGAATTCCTAACAAAGAACATTTCACTTATTCAGTCTGTGGAACTGAGAAATGAATGCAACGTTGTGGCAAATCAAGGAAGAGTGGTTCTCTTCCCTCCTTGATCTGGAAGTTTGGCATCTGGTACCTCACTGAAGGTCACATGGGCTTGTTTTTGCCACACACCTCATCCAGGGTTTCCAGAGAACACACTCCACGGGGTCATCGACCTGACCCCTGGCTACTGCTCCCTGCCTGACTGAGCAAGGCCTGACTCACCTGGGAGGAGCAGTGTGGAGTTTGAAACAGTCAGCTGTCGGGGGTACACATATGTTTTTATGATATGGGGCATACTTTTGATCCCTCTGTACAACTTATGACCAAAATCACCAGCAGAGAAAAATTTTGTATGTAGGAAGGAAGCTGGGAAGAGGAGTGTTCACACTGATGCAGCTCATGTGTCAGGCCGTGCAAGCAAGAGGATGGATCAGAGGGGGACTACTGGGGACCAACCCCCAAACTACCTGGCCTGGGACAGGCACAGACTTACAAAAGCAGCAGCAGGAGAGGGCAAGCCAATGGGATATCCAGGTAGCAGGGGTAAAAGTACAGAATTTAGCCAAGAATGGAGCCACTCCCCCACCCTCCTGAGGCCTCTGAAGCACAATGCAACCTGAAATGAAACATTTTCTAACTCATCTGTGAGAGGGAGCTTATTAAAAAATTCTCCCCCTTTCTGTGGCAGGGATCCCATCACAGCCCAGAAATATTTTTCTATTGACTTTTATTTTAGTTCTTAACAGTATCCTAAGAACTCTTTCAATAAACAGTGCAAGGCAAAGGAAGACAAGATCCAGAGAACAGGCTGTCTCACTAAGTTACCATGAGCTCCAGCCTGTTCTGCTTGGGGTTGCAAGGGAGGAGCCTGAGTTTAGGAAATTCAGAGCACAGAGCAGGGCGGATGTGGCCAAGGGGCTCTGTGGGTACTCCAGCAGCACCCCTGGGAGGAGAAGGAAGCTTCTAGAACTAGAGAAGGCTTGCTGTGGGGGGGAGACAGGGAGGAAGCGCTGAGGGCTTAGAGCCACTCCAGTCCTCCCGCACCATAACTTGACTGTTAAGCAGGCTGTGGAATCGTGGCAATGTCCCACAGCAAGGAGCACAGCTCCTGGACAGAACTGGGTTCTCACCACTCAGGCAGGCCCTGGGCACCGACTTAACCTGTCAGGGCTCGATTGTCTTATTCATAAGGTGAGTGCAATTGCACCATCATCAGGACTACTGGGAAAATCAAATGAGAGAGGAAGACTCAGAGCCTGCCGGGCAGGTGCGTTCCCAGCCTTATGGAGCCAAGCGAGTGCATCCTCACTGCAGACAGAACACTGCACAAGCCACTTCTCTGTCCAGGTCCAACCGGACAACATGCCTGCAACCATGTTGCTAGGTCCTTAGCAACCTCGGGTGTACTAAGCACTCTTCACAAGAGGAGGAGGAGGAGGAGGCCTTTGCAAAAGCAGAATAGTGGAGTGACCCGATGACAGAGGTATGAGTGGTGGGAGGGGGGAATCACATGCTTGTGCCACTCCAGCTGACATCTACGGAGCACTGAACACATGCCACTCACTGTTAGCTATGTTCTTGTACATTATTCTAAGGATTCTTCTCAGCGGTCATGTGAAATATGCTATTGGCCCCAGGTTACACAAAGTCAACTTGGCAAGGCCAGACTGGTTAGGTATTTGCCCCAAAGTCACACAGCAAGGAAGACATCCTGGAGGGAAGCAGCAGAGACCTCTTTGACATTTTAGCCAAAGTCTTAACAAATGTAGAAAAGAAGGGAATAACAGAAGAGAGGGACATAGAGAGGGTGGGGCCCTGCATCTAGGTGGGGGAGGCCTAAGGGCAACCCCTCTGCCAATCTATGCCCAAGAGTCACCTGCAGGGTACTCCTTCTGCATCTGTGAGTTGACCAGCTGGCCCTTTAACTGGCCAGGGTTAATGCATAGACCATCCGCATCAGATAGACGTGACAACTGAAGCCCAAAGGTTTTGTCAGGGTCTGAGGTAACCAAGTGCTAAACTGCACTGCAGAAAGAGATAGTTTTGTTTTGTTTTATCTATTGTTTTAATGTATTTGGTACAGGGTCTCACTACACAGATCAGACTGGTAGTGATCCTCCTGTTTTCAGCCTCCCAAGCGCTGGGATTACAGGCACACGACACCACATCCAGTCTCAGCCACCTGCTCAGCACACCCCAGGGGTGAGGCCAGCACAACACACTGGAGATGGAACCCCAGTCTGTGCATCTGCCTAAGCAGGCACTTTAATCCACTGAGCTATCTGGCCGGCCCCTGGTGGGGTATTTTTTGTTTGTTTGTTTGGAGTTTTTTTGGTCAGCCCTGGAGACCAAAGCCAGGACCCTGCGTGATAGGCGAGTACTCTACCCACTGAGCTACAGCTCCAGCCCAGAAGAGTTAACCTCATTCTCACTAACCAACTGTGAAGGGACTAGAGAGCAGGAGGTCTAAGGAATCAAGCCAGCATGAGCCACTTGCTCAGTCCTCCGGCCTCTGTGTGCTCAACACCTGCTGTGGGCAGATGTCGCAGACAGACACAGACGCAGAAGACAACAGTGCCTGACTTCAAGGTGGGGAGATAGGAGGGACAGATAGAGACTCCTTCTCCTCTCAGTGGCAGGGGACCCCGGGGGCCTGTGGAACGAGGAATCCAGGGTAGGGAGGAGCTTGTGGCCAGGGAGGAAGGCTGGGGTGGCTGCGCGTAGTTCCCAGTACTGGCATCACCACCTTGTCCCTCCAGGT
The DNA here is from genome assembly GCA_004027915.1 of Capromys pilorides. Classification (NCBI taxonomy): domain Eukaryota; kingdom Metazoa; phylum Chordata; class Mammalia; order Rodentia; family Capromyidae; genus Capromys; species Capromys pilorides. The sequence goes on from PVKN010002681.1 coordinate 29,625, forward strand.
GTGCTCACCCTGCACGGCAGCCAGACCCCGTGACCCTGAGGGTGTCCTGGCCCAGACAGTGCTGTGCAGTCTCTTCCTCTCTGGCAGCTGCAGAGGCCAGCCTGGCCAGATGCTCTTACTGAGCTCTAACGACAGAACCTGTACCTAGCTGGGTCAGGCCCAAGACCATCTCATCCCTGCCACAATCTGGGGCCACTTGCCTCACATTCGGTTGTTTGTGTATTTATTTGTTTGGGACAGGGTCACACTATGCGGTTCAGACTGGCCTTCAACTCGCTATGTAGCCCAGGCTGGCCCCCAACTCTGAGCAGTCCTCTGCTTCAGCCTCCCCAAATGCTGGGATTACAGGTGTGCGCCCCCATGCTCAAGGCCCCTCATGCTCTTGAGCCTTGATCTCTTCATTTGTGTGTGTGTGTGGTGGGGGGGGATCTTAAAGCCGCTGGGCAAATAAAGTAGGCTCATGTCTGTGGAAGTGTTTTTCAGGCCTCAAATTCCTTGACAAAGAACAGGAGCTTCTCCGAGGCCTTGGTCCATTCCCACGCTAGAGGTTCGAGACCATTCTCAGCCATCAAAGGCAGCTGATGAGTTAATTCTTAAACTCTTCAGCCCTTGGGGAGCAGAAGCAGAGCAAAGGGCAGGTCTAGAGGCCTCTTTTGGAAATGACAAGATCCATTTAGCAATCAATTAGCCTGGTCCCCAGGCTCTGGGCCTGCACACTCGGCAGAAAGAATGCGCTGCGCAGGGCTGATTAGAAACAGATGTGCTGGCGAACAAGCAGGCCAGGCCCGGCCAGAATTCCTGGGTACCCAGCTCCTGGCTGGGAGGCTGGATTCGTTATTACATTCTAGGCACCAGCGCAGGGAGGGAGGCCAACGAAACCAAGCTAAGGGAGCAGACAGCCGGGAGAATGTGTACCTTTGAGGGGATTCAGAGGCGAGGGAGGGAGAAATGTTGACTCTGTTAGCAATAATCTGAGATAAAATTAGTTCAGCCAAATACAGACTGCAACCCTGGACCGACAGATGCAGAGATTCCAAATGTGACGAGGGCAACATGTGAGGAAATGAGCGAGCGGGGAGCCGAGGAAGTTGCTGGAGGCCTGGGATCTTCGGTCCCTTGGAAATCGGCACTGCCGCCCCCACCAACCTGTTTACGGAGCTCAGACTGTGTACGAGGCCCTGCACCAGGGCCTTTCGGGCTGCCTCCAGCCTGCAAGTATTCAACTCAGTGAGCCTCTCACCCCGGCCTTTTTGCAGACCAGAAAACTGAGACCCAGAGAGGTTCAATAATTCACCTACAATCACAGAGCTACTAAGTAGGGGTCCAGCCCTTAAACGCTTCTGCCTGACTTGAGAGGCCCCTCTCTTGACTACAGCAGAATTGATTCTTCTTCTCCCAACTCTTTTTTTCTCCCTTAACAAATGGAAGAGGAACCCTGAGGTCTTCAACCCCAGCCCCTAACAGGGGCCATCGGCACCCTCCGTCAATCCTCCCAAGGATGAGAGGGCGTCACCATCCCCAGGGCTGCCGGCTCAGAGCTTGAACAGCTCCCAAAGTCAGCCATTTTCCCTCCTATTAAACTAAAAGTTGGGGTCCAGGAGCTGCAGGCTTCTCCAGGACTGCTGCTTCTGTTCTTTGGATTCCTTTTCCCTTGAGAAATTTCAGGACGTGACTGTGACCCTTTCTTTATTTTTCTAAGCTAAGCAGCCTGAGCAGCTTCTGTAGCTCAGTCCAGCTGTGGTGCCCACCCACCGCCACTGGCACCCTTCCCTCCTACCCATGTTCCGACTGGGCCAGGGCGTTGGCACAAGGTCAGCCAGGTCTCCCATCTCTCTGTGGCACGAAATATTGCTTTATCATTAGAAAAGTTTGTTTATCATTAGAAAAGTGATACATTCTCACTGAAGAAAACAGAGAAAGTATAGTACATAGAGCAAAACTGCCACCCCAGAGAGAGAAAAAAGTATCCACAGTCACCTCCAGATTTTTTTTTTACTAAGTTTTTTACCTAACTTTATTCACTTTGTATCTGCACATTTGCATCCTGTTTTTTTTCCTTATAGCATAGGCAGTTTTCTGTGTTGTTAGAATGTCTTTGGAAATGTCATTAGTAAAGGCCATACTCTGTGAAGTGGGTAGAATTCTTTAGATTTCTCTCATTAGGGGCAGTGCTATAAATTCATATCTCTGGTTCCTTCTAAGAACCCCAGATCTTTGTAAGGCCTCCTCAAGATGTCATCTACATTCTAGGGCAAAGAGCCAGTATTTCTAAACCCCTTGAGATAACATCCAGCACCCCAATCCCTGGCAGCCTCACTGTGGACTTGCATTAACAGGCAAGAATGTAAGTTGCCCCTAACAACACATGGACCAGTGTTCTCTCTGGGCTCCCCTTCTAGGGCCTTGTTTGATCTCGCAACCATGTGGGAATGAATTCTAGTTTCTGGTCCAGCAAGGAAATTGCCACGTTGTGCTAACAACAAGAAAAAGAGCTGAACAGACTGAAAACTCAACAACTGTTCTTAGATCCATCAGAGAAGTGAGGTCACAGGACAAATGGCTGCTCCCCAAATTGGAGCGGCAGATATATGGAATGACATCTCAGCAGCGCAGAGACCTCTGTAGGAGCCAGTGCTGGGCAGGATAGTTGAGTAGTAAATGAAACTTTCTGAAGACTCAGGGTGGACAAGACTAAGAGTCAAATCCCCAGGGGCCCAGTCCCAGGAGAGGAGGACTCAGGCACTTGTGACTTTTATCTACAGGTGTTCCAAGTTGAAGTCCAGAGAAAAACCCTCTTGTGCTCCCGTCACGGGCAGGAGGGCAGCAACCAGCTTGAAATCCATGAGAGAGTTCTGTTTGTAACAGGGCCAGGGGCTGACACGCTAGGCTCCCAAGAACCAAAAAGAAAATAGTACTACTTCAGAAGAAACCGTCTAACCATAGCCTAATCTGTTGGGTTTGATCAGAACCAGACTGATCGGATGGAAAAGGAAAACCTACCTCTGGGCCCCTCTAGCCATCCTTTTCTACCTCGTGGGAGAGGGGAGGGCACAGAGCCACACTGGTTAAGCTCCTACCCAGGTTCTGAAAAGACTGAGACCCAATCACAGGCCTGCAGAAAACTCTCACCCCCAACTCCTTACCACTGCATCGTTCCAGGCTGATTCCCTGCAGTTGTTTAGCTGGCTTATCATGTCTAGTCACTTAAACAAACAAAGCCCACTAAAAGACAAAAAGTCATTTGTAGAGAGTGAGCAAGAATTAGAGCCAGACTTGGGGCTGGCCAGATAGCTTAGCCGACTAAAGTGCCTGTTTAGACAGCCAGGGTTCAAGCTATGGTGTGCTGTGCCAGCACCACCCTCTGGGCTCGCTGAGATGAGACTGGGCATGGTGGCACACATCTGTCATCCCAGCGCTTGGGACGCTGAAAGCAGGAGGATCACTATAAGTCCAATCTACATAGTGAGACCCTGTAGACCCTCTACCAAATATAGAAGGAGGAGAAAGAGAAGGAGAAGGGGAGAAGGAGAAGCAGAATTAAAAAACAAAAACAATGAAGACTCAGATATAGCAAGGATGTTACAGTTTGTCAGACTAAGAATCTTGGGCGGTAGGGCTGGCGAGATGGCTCAGCGGTCTAACGCGCTTGCTTGGACAAGCTTAGGCAACCACAAGGACTGAATTCAATCCCTGGCACCACATGCTGCACCAGCCCCACCCCCAGGGCAAGCTAAACCAGCCATAATAATATTAATTAATTAATTAATTAATTTTAAAAAAAGAATCTTGGGCGGGCTTATAATTGCTATGCTACTGTGGTTTGGATGACTGCTTCCCAAAGCACATGTGTCAAAAATTTGTCTCCCTAGGGTAACCCTCTTAGGGGTGGTGGGACCTTTGAGAGGCAGAGCCTGGGAGAGGCCCATAGGTCATTGGGTGTATGTACCCTGAGGGAGACAGTAGGACCCCAGATCCAGGTTCCATTTGCTTCTTGGCTCAGATATAAGCAGTTTATTCGGCCACACACCACACACTCCTGTCACCCTGCTCTTTCCCTATCCAGAGCCCCAGAGCAACCAGGCTGCCAATCTTAGCTGGAGGTGAACCTCCAAAACTGTGATCTAAATAACCCTTGGGAATAAATAAATAAATAACCCTTGGATCATTACGAGTTAACTACCTCGGACACTTAATTCTAGTAACTCAAAGCCGATCAGTACAGAAGCTCAGGACCCTAATGAAAGAAGTAGAGAGTGTGTTCAAGCAAGTGAGTACTATAAGCCAGGAGATGGCGATTCCATGGGAGAACAAAAGCAAAATACATTCTTTACTTCCGTTACTGTGTTTTTTATCTCTAGTAAAAAATGAAACAAATAAAAGTGAAGAAAATTTTTGCTAATAGATCAGCCTTGCAGGAAATGTTAAAAGAAAATCTTCAGGGAGAAGGAAAGTACTGTCAGTCAGCAATGTGGATCCACGCAGAGAAAATGGAACACTGAGGAAGGCATAGATAAAGGCTAAGTAGGCCCACAGGATGTCACACAGCTGGAGGGGCCCCAAAGGTTGTACACTTAAGCTACAGATGGTAAAACTGAGTGCAGAGACAGCACATGAGCTGTGTGTGGACATATGCGCAGGGACCCGGCAGCTCCTGTCTCCCGCCCCAGGGCTGTCTCCACTGCCACCCAACAGTGCTCCAGGACAGCCAGGGAGGACTCCAGTTAGGGCAAGCTTTGCTATTCTTTGAGAGGAATAAATAGATCAAATCGATTCTTTAGCTAAAGCAACCAGTCTCTTACTCAAGAATTCAAATTTCATACTTAAAAGGAGGGAATAAACATAAACAATGGCACAGTAGGCCAATGAGGAGGCAACTGGGAGGCACCAAGAACGTGGCAATTTTTCTTAGTTGCCACCTCTTTCTCCAGCTTGCAGATATTGCTGTCCTGAACCTGGAGAAAGGTATGGGAAGGCAGGACAGGAGGGGCAAGTCTTCCCATGACTTCAGGAATGGATTAATGTGTGGAGAACATGAACTAGTGAGGAAGGAAGCCACCTTGAGTTTACCTAGCCAGCTAGCCAGCACTGGACTTCCAAACATGTGAGGCATTTCGTGTGGCCAGTTTCAGAGTCTTCATTAGTCAGATTTATTCTTCCAGTTAATGCCACACACATTTCTTTTTTTAAAAAAAATTATTTGTTTGTTACAGGATCTTGCTATACAACGTAGACTTGTAATGATCCTCCTATCTCAGCCTCCCCAGCACTGGGATTATAGGCACGCGCCACCATGCCTGGTTTTGGGGAGAGCATGCATGTAGTACTGGGGGTCGAACCTGAGTCCTTGCACTTGCCAGGCAAGTGCTTAGACTGCTGACCCATCTCCCCAGATTCCACAAACATTTCTTCTTTTTTTTTTTGTCCTTTTGAGACAGTGTCTCTGTGCAGTTCAGGCTGGCCTTGAACTCATTTTTGTAGCCCAGGCTGGTCTCAAACTCACATCGATCCTCCTGCCTCAGCCTCCCAAGTGCTGGGATTACAGGCGTGCGCCACCACGGCCGGCTCCACAAACATTTCTTGTGTGCTTCCCATGTGTCAAATTCTATGCTGGCCATTGAGGGAGGACCCAGCAGCCAGATTTCAATTACCAGGAAAAACAAGGAACAGGCAGAAGAGCATATTGATATATCTTTCCTTCTCAGCCATTATGATAGACAAAAGGTACAAATGATTACTGAAAATTAATACTAAATACTGTAGCTTACAATCTTAATAGGATTCATTAGGCAACCTAAAAATCTTCACACTTAAGATACCTAGAAATTAAATTCTGGATAAAATGTATAATAATTCCTCCCTTATCCACCATTTTCCTTTCTACAATTTCAGTTATCCATGATCAGCCACTGTCTAAAAATATTAAATGGAAAATTAAAAAAATAAGCCATTTTTAAGTGTTAAATTGCACAACATCCTGAGTAGCATGATAGGATCTCAGGCTGCATAATTCCTTCCTGCCCAAAATGCAAATCTCCCCTTGGTTCAGAGTATCCATGCTGTATACATTACCACCCAGTTGGTTACCTAGGAGTCACCTTGGTTGTAGCACTTACATTCAGGTGACCCTTATTTTCCTTAACGGTACCTCCCAAGTACAAGAGTAACATCACTGGAAGTCTGGATATGCCAAAGAGAAACTGAAAAAATGCTTCCTGCAAGTGAAAAGATGAAAGTGCTCAACTCCATAAGAAAAGAAACATATGCTGAGGCTACAAAGACCTACAATAAGAATTCATCTGTGAAACTGTGAAGAAGGAAAAAGAAATTTATACTAGTTTTGCTGTCACACTTCAAGTTACAATGATGATACAACATCAGTTCTTGGTTAGGTTGGAAAAGGTATAAAATTTGTATTAGTAAGTATGGAGAAAAAACCCATAGTGTTCTGTGCAAAATGTTCAGTGCTATGCAAGGTTCCAGGCATGTGTGGGGCAAGAGGTCTGGAAATGTGTCCCCTGTGGATGGGGGACCACTGTAATATGATAGATACCCTTTGAAAAATCACAGGAAGAGCTCAAGTGAAGAAATATTCAAAGGCCAAAACTTGAGAAGAAACGAAATAGCAAAGGAATAATCTTTTGTGTTAATGGTGTGACATTATAGGGTTACTTTAGGGGCCCGAGGAATGAGGAGGTGACAAAAACTCTTCTTCTCTAGTCTAGGTTATGAGTGGGAAAGAAGTCCCTGAAGGACAGTAATCTTGTTTCTCTAAATTTTGATTACCCTGTCTCTGGGGTCCAGGACCCCCTAAACTGGTAAAAGAACATAATGATTAGTTTCAGGGTGGGGATCTTGACAATAATAAATGCAAAACCACTCTGGAGGCCACGTTCTCTAGTCTGCCTATGATACTTACAGATGGAGTGCTGTTGGGATGAACTCACGGCCGCAGAGCATTAGTCGTGTGGCCAAGAGCTGGACAAAATAAGCAGTGGGAGGGCTAGGGAGATAGCTCAGTACAATAAGCACTTACCTGGCAAGTACAAGGTCCTGAGTTCAATCCTTGGTACTTCAAAACAAACAAACAAAAAAAACCCAAACATATAAACAAAAATAAGCAGTGGGTTAAATCACACCCACCAAGAACATAACCATCAGAACAAACAACACATAAACTATAAAACTATAAAACTGTGCCTTAAACAATTAACAATATAAGGAGTTCCAAAGCAAGGGAGATACCACGAGAAAGAATAAGCATATTTGGGGAAGAAAACAACTTTAAACTCTTAGAAAGATTACAGAAAGTCACTGAAATTAAAGAGCCAACAGATGAGTTAAATAACAGGTTAAATGCAGCTGAAGACGTAACTGCTGAGCTGGAAGGCAACTTATAATTTGCCTTGTTGCTTCTTTGCCAGCAGAGCATTTTTAATAGTATTATGTCGTTGTATGTTGCAATGTCATTTTGAGATGAATCACCGAAAGGTAAAGAAATATATTATTTTAAACTGATGGGATAAGCTCTTTAGCATCAACTGTCACACAAGCTCCTACTTATGTCAGAACAGGCTAGCTTCTGGCATCACACATTTTAAACTTTGTTTCGCCTTCAGTAGTCATATGCTAAGGGCCAGCCAAATAGATCAGTGGATTAAAGCGCCTGCAAGAGGCTAGGGGTTCAATCTCTGGGCCTGTCGCACCAGCCTGGCCCCCAGGGGCATACTGAGGGCAACTGAGACTGGGCATGGTGGTACACATCTGTAATTCCAGCTCTTGGGATGCTATAAACAGGTGGATTGCAATGAATCCGATCTTATAGTGAGACCCTGAACACCCTGTAGACCCTTCTCTAAAATAAAATTTTAAAAAATCATAAGCTTCAAGATGAATAGACCTACTATCACAACATGACCTCTGGCACCTTGCCCTTTAGGCCACAGTCCCAGGGGATCTGACAAGTGGGCAGCAGCCTTTCCCAGACCAGGGTAGCTAGCAACACTTCATCCATATATGGAAAGGACTGCAAACAAAATAATATAAGCCATCAGGCTGGATGGCTTGCTGCCACCACTTCTTTTAAGTCTGAGGATTACTTTTCTAGTATGACTCCACATGAGAGTTTGTGGATGAGAATTTGAGAGCAAGCCTAGAAGGTGGAAGAGGAGGTGAAAGAGCCCCCCTCCCCACTACCACCAGAAGGCTGGAGCAAGCAAACCTGGCTTCACTGTTTCTCCACAAGCTTTCATTTTCAAGTTGTGCAGAAGCAGCAGTACACCACCCTTCCACAAACTCCGACTTCTCTGAGAGTCACATAACTGGTGGTTTCTCCCGGGGCCTCCTTCACCCTGAACAGATGTACGGATGGGACACTGGCTAACACACAAATCACTTAGCTGTGAGGACAGAGATGCTGAAAGAATAAGATTAGAAGGTCTGTGAGGAAGGTGTAAGGAGAGCGAAGACAGAGCTCTCTACATGAGCATTTGTGTGAGGTTGCTCAGAAGAAGGCTCCAATAATTTGGTGGAGGAGATGACCCATTCTGTGGGCCTCAGGCAGCTCATGTCCCGAGGCACTCTTGTCTTTGCTTGAGGGACTCACCAACAAAATGGCCACAGCGGAAGGGAAGGAAGCTACTCCCTGGCTTGGCAATAGGGCTTCCCACTCACCTCATAGGCTGATTTGGCTACAGCCCCACAGAGCATCCAACCTGCCAACCGCAAAGGCTAACGCTGAGCCCTCAGCTTAGTACCACTTTCCGGAAGGACCAGCCACACTGTTCCATGAAACGTTCATGGCACCAAACACCATTACAGAGGGCCTATTTCACAGAATTTGACAAGCTGACTTTAAAATCTGAACAGAAGATGGCCTGACAGGACCATGAAAATGTAAGCTATTCTTCAAGACCAAGAAGAGAGGAAGATTTGCTCTATCAGCTATGAAGATAGAGATGGAGTAAATCAAGGGGCAAGCCCTTGGGGAATGGTTGGGTTGAAGGGGTGGAGCCCTCGTGAATGGGATTAGAGCCCTAAGGAAAGAGGCCCCAGAGACAGCCCTGGCCTTCCTGCATGGAGGGACCCAGCAAGAGGGCACTAGGATCAGCCACGAAGCAGAACCTTACCACGCACCAAATTTGTCTTGATTCCAGACTTCCAAGCCTCTCAGACTGACAAAAAAAAATTATTTTATAAGCTTCTCCACTCACAGTACTTTGATACAACATCTCAAATAAACTAAGACATGGAAACTGGATTTATGACAAGACAGACATTATAGATTAGTAGGAAAAACAGATGAGCCATAACAAATGATACTGGCACAGTTGTTATCCATATGAAAAAAATCCCTGAAATTCCTCCTTCATGAAGCACATAAAAATCAACTTAGGGCAGATTAAACCCAAATGTGTGAAAGGTAAAACTATACCCAAAACAGCATGATATAGGATAATAATTTTAGGCCCTCAGGACTTCTTTCTAAAAAGAACTTCTTTTTAAAAAAATTTTTATTTAAAAAAGATAATTAAGAACTGGTTTTTAAGATCCTTCATAAAGAATGAGAAAAAAGCCACAAAGTTGGTGATGACAACTACAACATATATAACAAAGGACTAATTTCTAGAACATGTAAGGAATGTCTATAAATCAATAAGAAAAAGGAAAACAAACCCCAAAGAGACTAGATGAAAGGCCAAAACAGGAACTCCACTGAAGAGAAAAGACAATGTCTCATGGACATAAGGTTGCGCTCAACACAATCGAAAATAAAGGAAATGCAAATTAAAACCACAATGCCAAAATTAAAAGCTGACACGCACACATACGGTGCCACACTGGGCCACATTCACCAGCACGACAAGAACGAAGGCATTAATTATACCAAGTTTACTAAGCATGTGAAGAAACATAAGCTCACATGTGAAAAATGGAAACACAAGTTGGTACCGTTGAGGCCAGGTGTGGTGGTGCACATCTGTCATCCCACACTCTGAGAGGCTAAAGCAAGAAGACTGCAAGTTTGAGCCCAGCCTAGGCAACGTCGCACCTTCCAGAGATGGGACTTTAAAATTTTTTATTTTTTTAACTTTAATTTTAAAAGTCCCTGGGTTCAATTTCCACCACAGAAAAAAGAAAAAGTGGTAACATAACTAATTGCTAGGTATTGATTAGTAATATAAAACTCATATACCCTATGAACTGGAAAGCCAAGTGATGTGCATATAATTTTTTAAAAAGGAAACATCCCTGCTATTCAATATAAATATATTAGAGTAGCATACCGTGAGAACAGTGATACTCATCAACATGAATTTTTATAACTTTTTTAAAGTTTATAGAGTTTTAGTGGACTGGCCAGATAGCTCAGTGGATTAAAGCCCCTGCTTAGGCAGACGCAGGGACCAGAGTTCAATCCCCGACCCTGGGGAGCACTTAGAAGGTGATTAAGGCTGGGTGTGGCACATGCTTATAATCCCAGCACTTGGGAAGCTGAACACAGGAGGATCACTACAAGTCCAATATGTGTAGTGAGACCCTGTAAACCTTGTACTAAATACATGAAAATATTTTTAAAAAATAAAAAAACAAAGTTTATATGGTTTTTTTCTTTTATTTCTATCAGTACTTGTTTATAATACACAATGATTATGCTGGACATGGTGGCGCCAATCCTTAATCCCAATGCTCTGGAGGTTGAGGCAGGAGGATTTCTATAATTTTGAAACCAGCCTGGGCTACAAAGTGAGTTCAGGGCCAGCCTGAACTGCATAGCAACAGCCTGTCTCAAAAAAAAAAAAAAAAAAAAAAAACAACTCACCCTAATGATTATGCTCATCATAGGGTACTAATGCACAGAGCAATCTTAATCTTTTTTCATCCGCTTTCCCTTCTCTCCTGCCGTTCCCTTGTCTTTTGGTCTCCTCTTTTCTGAAAGATCTAGCCCCCTACCTCCTAACAACTCTTTTATTCTACCCTTTATTTACCTTTTAGGTTCCACACATAAGAGAAAACTATGTGATAGTTAAGTGCATGTGTGTAACTTACTTCACTTAAAGCTTATGATCTCAAAGGGCCTTCAGAGTCCTAAAAGCAATGCAAGTTTATCCTTCTTCAGGCCCGAGTAGGACTCCATATGCATAAATACCACACTTCCTTTATCCATTCATCTTTTGTGGACATTTAGATCACCTCCAAGATTTAGATGAGCTGTGCTGCTATAAGCATGAGTATTAATTTTAAAAATATAAGCTGGGAGCAATGACACACTCCTATAATCCTAGCACTTGGGAGGCTGAGGCAGGAGGGTCTCTGTGAGTTCAAAGCCAGCTTGGGCTATGTATAGTTAATTCAGGGCTAACCTGAATTACACAGTGAAACCCTATCTCAAAAGAAAAAAAAAAAAAAAAAAAAAAAAAAAAAAAAAAAAAAAAAAAAAAAAAAAAAAAAAAAA
>PVKN010002682.1:0-16496 GCA_004027915.1 Capromys pilorides
GCTGTAGCGACTCATGCGTGTCATCCCAGAACTCTGCAAATCTGAGGTAGGAGGCTTGTAAGTTCAAGTCTCTCCTGAGCAATTTAGCTACTTAATGAGACCCTGTCTCAAAATAAAAAACGGGATGTAGCTCAGGGCCAATGCCCTGGGTTCAAGCCTCAGAACCAGAAAATGCAATGGCGCGTACCAGGCACTGTGTGGCGCTGTAGGCAGAGGGCAACCTGGTGTGGTGTGGACCATGGCTGGGAGGTTACATTTTGCGGACACAGCCGGGAAGTTAGCGCCTCAGTGGCCCAGCCTGGCCTCCTGCTTGCACACTGAGTGGGCAGCAGCGGCTGGGCTGGTCCCTGTGACGAGTCTCTCTTCTGTCCTGTGCCAGGGGTCCTGTTTGCTCAGCCTCCGGCCCCCACGCCACCCTCAGCATCCAGCAAAGGCAGCAGTGGTGGCAGTGGCGGTGGCAGCAGCAGCAACAGCAGCTCAGGAGGCCGGGGAGGACCCACGGGGACCAGCGCAGGCGGCCAGGCGGGCGCCCCGGGGCTGGCCCCGCCCCCTACATCTTCTACCTCAAATAACTTGTTGCCTTAACTGCATGGCTCCCTGCCTGCCCGCTGCCACCCTCCCCAGGAGCCGACGGTGCCCAGGGCTGGGGTCCAGGAAGGCAGAAGTGACAGGTGGGAAGAACAGAGCTTCACGAAACCACGTTGACGCCAAAAAGGAAAGAGAAAAAGAATATATATATATATATATACATATATACATATATATAAAGGAAATTTAATAAAACAGGGGAAAACCAAGGAACACTTGAATTTCTCAGGTTTTGGACATTCAGAGATGAATTGAGGACTGTGAAAAGACCGTAAAGGAAAGCACGCTGCTGGAGCCCCTGGAGGATCCTCTTTCTGTTCCCAGGGAGGTGGCTGTGGTGTTTGGCATGGAGCAGCTGCAATGTCAAAGCCAACCCTGTTTACCTCATACATCCCTGCACTGTGTGTTAGCATTTTTTGTCTGTTTTTTATTTTCACTTTTTATTTTTATCTGTGACACATTCATCACACCCAGCTCCTTGTGTTGAATGAAAACCCCTGAGCCGAGATCACTGATTTTCTTTTTTAAATTGTTGCTTTGGGAAGTATGTTTTTCCTTTTTTTTAATTTTTTTTTTTTAAATAGTGACTCTCAAAGTCCTGTTGGGTTTTTAAGAGGTTTGGGGGTTTTGTTCTGTAAATATTCTATTTTATTCTTGGGAGGGGGGTGAAGCTTTAGGAAAAGGATATCTATATATCTATATATCTATATATTTGTGCTCATTCAGGGATTAGGAAAAGCGAAGTGAAACAAAAAAGCCCAACCCTAGTAATCACCATTTTTAATTTTTCTGTGGCTGGTTTGGGCTCCTTTGGGTGTTTCTGCTGGCCTGATGCGTGCCCTCGAGCCCGGCATACTGGCTCTTGCTAACAGATTTCTAATTTCTAATTTCTGGGTGCTCAGATCAGGGAACCGATAACCAGGGGTAGGGCGATCCCTGGAGAGAAGGTCCCGCGTGTGGCCCCGGGCTCCTGTCTCAGGGATGATTTCTAGGGGGACGATCAATACAGGGGAAACCCAGGGAAGCCGGGCCTCGCTCAGGGTGAGGATGTAGGGCCCATGGCAACCTGAACCCCACCCTTCTCATCTCTCCCCTCCTCCCTTCGCCTTCTGTCGGTGCCTCCTGCCCAGGGGCTGCGGGATGTCTTGGCTCTGTGGCGACAGTCACTAAAGAGGCCCGGGAAGGACCCCGGATCCCCCGCTGAGGTCAGAAAATGAGGGGCATCTGTGAGATGTAGCCCACCTGCAGCAGAGGCGGCCATGTGCGGCTGGCGGGGTCGGGGGGCCTTTGAGGGGCCTCTGCCTTTGCTCCTGGGGCCACGCCTGGGCTCAGGTGGGGATTGCAGCAGTGGTGCACCCAGGTGAGCCTGGGCTCTACTTGGCCCCTAGGGTCGGTGCTAAGGAGGCTGCACGTGGGGTGTGCTGGGGCTCCGCCAGCCCCCTGTCTGAGCTTCCTGTCTCTGGGAAGGGGGAACCCTTTCTTTCTTTGCCTCAGAACCACTGCTGCGCCCCCTGTCCTTCCAGGAGGGGTGGTGAGTGGTGGGGAGGATCTCCTGGCATTTTCTTCTGGAAGGTTTTGCCTGCCCCATTTGGGGGTCTGGTGTCTCAGCACAATCATTCCTGGGTGGGGCGTCTTGTTCTGAGACTCAGTCTCACCCTCTTTCCAAGAACCATCTGGACTCTGGACTTGTCCAGCATTGGCCAGCCACTCTTGTCCCCTCCTGGACAAGACCTCTCAGGGCCACCTTGGGAAATGTCCACTGTACATTTCTTTCTACCTCAGGTCTGACTTTTGATGCCAAAAATCTGTTCCCCAGCCCCCTTCCTGTCCCTCCTGCTCGGGCCGTGGCGTAGGGTCTCGGGGTGGTGTGTGTGTGACACGTGCGTGTGCGAGTGTTGGGGACCCGGTGTCCCCTGGCAGTGGCGTGTGTGAGCGTCCAGCCTTAGAGAGCAGAGTGGCTCCTAGCTTAGGGGAGTAGCCTGGGGTGGCCCTAAGATTGCAGGATGGGGTATACGGGGTCCCTGGGACCCCACATCCTACCAGGCAGAAGCTGTGACCCCTCGGCCTCCCATCTCTGCCTCAGTTGCTTGCTTGCGCCCCCTCCCTGCCTCACATGTGTTCCTGACATTGCCTGCTGATGGGGGTGGGAAGGGACATCTTTTAGGGGAGCAACTCAGGACCCCCTTATGCAAAGTGGGGTGGGGGAGGAAGGGGTGGGAAGAGCCCCTGGGGCCTGACTGTGGGCCCTGGGCACATAGGGCGTGGCGTGTGCAGGTGGGGACCCCCCAAACTCAGGGTAATGAGGGGCTTGCAGGGGCCCTTGAGCAGGCTGCTTCTGGAATCTTTGGGACTCTTAGGCTGTCATGGGGCTCTAGCTGTGAGGACAGGCGGGTGGGTGGAGACAGGGACTTGGAGACAGCTGGGCTAGGGTTTTTAAGAATTATGCATTTATATAGTTACATTTTTTTCTTTTTATTATTTTTATCCATTTCATTCCTGTTTTTGTTTTTCCATAACTTTTGGCTTTTGCTTTTATTTTATTCCCCCCCCACCGCCAAGTACAAACTCAGCTTCTCATTCTTGACATGTGAAATCGATTCCAGTTTCTTTGGGGCTTCTCATGTGGTGTGATGATCACGCCAGAACTCAGGTAAAAGAAAACAAAACAAACAAACAAAAAACTTTAAAAAACTAAAAAAACAGGAAAAAAAGGTAAAAACTGCTGTCTACCTCTGGCTGGGCCCCGCCGTCATACCCTGGCCGTGGCAGGGTGATCTACAACAATGTTCAGTTTTTTGCAGATCATTCAGGTATTAAAAAGAAAAAAAAAAGTTTAAATCATAAAAAGACAAAAAAAATTTTAAAAAGGTGTGATTTTGAAATTTAAAAGAACACTGAAAGTTTACATTTTATAATAACGTTATTATGCAAATTGTATTTAAACTTCAGAAATATTTAAGACAACTGTAACCCAGAAAAGCTCATAAGATTAAAACAAAACACTTCTGACTTTAACAGAATGTCTCCTGGGCGTTTTTTTAGTGTGTGTGTGCTTTCAGGTTTGAGACAGAGTGTCGCTCTAGCCGCGGCTGGCCTTGAAGTTCCCGCGTAGCTCAGGCCTTGAACCCCTGCGGATCCTCCCGCTTCCACCTCCCAAGTGCTGGGATGACAGGCCTGGGCGCCCGCAGCTGGTTTTCTGTGCTGATTATTAACCTCGGCCCGGCTACATCTCACCCAGCGTGTCTGGGGAAGGGTGGACCACACCCCCCCAGGGATCTGGCACAAGTCTGGGGACATGCGTGACTGTCACAAGTAGAGGAGCTCCTGGCATAGGTGGGTGGAAGCCAAGGACACTGCTCAGCACCCTGCGGTGCCCAGGATGGCAGCCCTGATATCCTTCACAACCACCCACCTGGGCCTGTTCCCTAAAAAGTATCGCGTCAACTCCAGGGTGTCTGACTAGAGCCCCACCTACACTTTTTTTTTTTTTTGTCTTTT
Organism: Capromys pilorides; assembly: GCA_004027915.1. Classification (NCBI taxonomy): domain Eukaryota; kingdom Metazoa; phylum Chordata; class Mammalia; order Rodentia; family Capromyidae; genus Capromys; species Capromys pilorides. Next base: position 4,087 of record PVKN010002682.1, read on the forward strand.
TGAGACAGGGTCTCCCTATGCAGTTCAGGCTAGCCTTGAGCTCACTTTTGTAGCCCAGGCTGGTCTTGAACTTGCACTGATCCTCCTGCCTCAGCCTCCCAAGTACTGGGATTACAGGCATGCGTACCACGCCTGGCTCGCCTACACTTTTGAATAGACTCTCTCGTTCTAATTAAAAAGAAAAAAGATGCCCCATGTGTGACCACACATGTAGTCCCCACCTGCTGCTCACAGCCCAAGGTGACTCCCAGCTCTGTCCCCTTCTCAGGACATAGCCAGATGGAGCCGCTGTCACAGCCAGCTCCCCAGAGGGCTCCCTCCACAGCCCCAGTCACCTGCTTCATATGAGCTTCAGGGCCTGGCCTCCGCGTGCAGTGAGGACTTTTTCCATGGTCGCACTGTACCTTTCTATAGGAGGTGGCCCCAGGGGAGCTGGGTGGGAAGGGGGCCAGTTCTGCTGCACAGGTATAAAGGCTGTGGAGTACAGGACTGCAACCCCCAAAAGCCCCAGTGTGGGGTCCAGACGGGAGAGGCCACTCTGAGGCCCGCTGGTGATTTCGAGTTCAGAGGGCCACAGTCTGAACCAAGGTCACCGTGGCCTAGTGGGCAGCCCAGGTTGCAAGTCACCTGGTCCCTACCACCTCCGGCTGTGGCCGGCCTGGGCGAGTCCCTCCTGGAGGGTGCACAGGAAGGAGAGAAAAACAGCCTTGCCGCTGCAGCTCACCTGTGACCCGAGAGAAAGAGAGGAGAAGGTGACATTTTCCACTCCTGGCCCTCTGAAGTCCAACTGTGGCCTCTGGACTCCCAGGGGACAAGGGCCAGTGACTTCCTAAACAAAAAAAAGGCCCCATGTGGTCGTGTACATCTGTCACCCCAGTACTCTGAGTGGCTGAGGTGGGATCCAAGTGACAGCCCAGCCTGGGCCAATTAGGAACTTAGTGAGACCTGGTCACGAAATAAAAAATGAAAAGCGCTGGGAGGCAGCTCAGTGTGGAGGCCATGGACTTGTCCCCAGGACTGCAAACAACAAAACCACAAACAAAAACAACCTGATGGTCCAACCCTTCCCCTCATTCCTCAGCTGCCAAAGAGCCTCAGAGTGAGGGAGCCTAGGGACCCTGAGGCCACACAGGCCCTGGGGACGCACACACACACACACACACACACACACACACACGGGTTGGGGGGCCTCCTTCCTGGCTGCCCAATGCCCAGCTGCTCCTGGAAAAGCGTAAGCCTAGGCTCCGAGGGAGCTGGGCAGCAGCTGCTGGGACCCCCAGCCGGCCCAAGGTCCCAGCATGTGCAGGGGAATGGTTTCCCTAGTCAGCTCCCCACTGGCCGACTCTCCCAGCCCCAGATCAGGGGGCAGCTGCTGCCCACCCTACACCTCTGAGTCCCAGAATTGGGTGGTCCTCGATGCCCCCAAGGGTGGCTTTTGTCTGAGGCTCTTGCACAACTGGTCTGTCTCCATTCCAGGAGAGGGGTGGAGCGACCTCTGACCTCAGGAGGAGGCTGGCCCTGCCCAGGGAGGGGAGAAGGAAGGACACAGCCCTCCTGCTTGCTGAAGCGCCAGCGTAGGCCCTGCTCCGGGCTGCAGGGTTGCCTGCCTGTGCCTCTGGGATGCTGCAATGCAGAAAGGTCGAGGCTGGACAGATCCACACTGCCTCAGGGGACGTCACACACACCCAAGTGTAACTCGGGCAGCTGAGACTGCAGCTGCACGACCTGTCCCAAGGCAGACAGCTCCTGTGCTGGTGCACACCTGTCATCCCAGCACACCAGAGGCTACATGGTGAGTTCAAGGCCAACCAGCACTACACAGGGAGACGTTATCTGTGTTTTGTTTTGAGACAGGGTCTCAATACGTAGCCTGGGCTGGCCTAGAACTCATGGCAATCCTCCTGCCTCAGCCTCCTGAGTGCTGGGTTAACAGGTGTGTGCCACCACGCCCTGCACAAGACGTCATTTTTTTTTAAAAAAAATCAGTTCTATCATCTGAAAAAAATGTAAGTGTTAAAAGGGGGGAATACTGGGGCTGAGGCATACCTAGGCCTTAGGTCCTATTCCCAGCACCAACAAAACTTTAAAAAAAAATAAATAAAATAAATAAATAGGGGCTGGGGAGATAGCTCAGTAGAATAAGCACTTGCTTGCTTGGTAAGTGCAAGGGCCTGAGTTCAATCCCTGGTTCTAAATAAATAAATAAGGGCCAGGGAGATAGCTCTGTGGCACAAGTGCCTGCCTGGCAAGTGCAAGGTTGTGAGTTCAAACACGGGTCCCGCCAATAAAAGGAAAGAGAATTGTGGGACCTGGGGTCTTGCACAGGTCCTGGGTGGACTCTCTCGTAGTGCAGGCTCTGCAGGGCCAGGTCCCTGCAATGGACCTGTCTCTGGGCCTTTGCCCCGCGGCTCCAAGACGTTGTTTCTCTCCCCGCCACATCTCCTCACCCTCCCAGCGCTCCCGACCCACAACGCATCAGTCCGCGGCTCGCGCCTGCCACCTAGCGGTCAACACTCGCTGCTTACCAGCGCGATTCCTGCGCCGGGACACCTGGCCTCTCAGTCTGTCTCCCTGGGCCCTTGTCCCAGCCCCCCAGCCGGCCCCGCCTGCATCTGTCTGATCACAGGAGTCCCCACTCATTCCCAGTGGGCTTGGGCTTGGACTTGAGGCCGAGGCTGGGGACTGTACGCCGCACGCAGCCCTGAGTGCATGGCCCAGCACGGTGGAGAAAGATCCGATGTTCCTATAAATTCCTTTCCAAATCCAGACCACAAACTCCATCTTTGGGGTTTGATTTGGTTTTGCCCTCTGTCGTGGAACAGGGTTAGTCAACGGCTCTATTACCAAGCGGCACCACTAGCCTTTAATTTGTGTGTGTGTGTGTGTGTGTGTATGGGTTTTTCTTTTTGAGACAGTCTCACAGTCTGGCCTGGAACTCACGGCAATCTTCCTGTCTCAGCCTCCAGGGTGCTCAGAATACAGGTGGGCTCCGCCACGCCCTTTTAAAAACTTTCGATAGGGTCTCCCTAAGTTGTTTAGGCTGGGCTCCAATTTGCAACCTTACTGGCCCAGCCTCCTGAATAGCTGGGATAACAGATGGGTGCCCTCGCACCAGATGTATATTTACTTTTTTTTGGTATGGGGGACTAAACTCAGGATCTTGTGCTTGTCAGGCAGGTGCTTATGCCACTGACCCGGTTCCTACATTTACATATTTTAAAAAATCTTTAGTATGGACCTGTGGCTCCCTAACAGAGTGCTTAGCCAGCATGTACAAGTCCCTGGGTTTCATCCCCAGCACCATGGAAAAAAAGGAGATAAACTACTGTTTTTAGAAATGAGCTCCCATTACTGGCAGCTGGGACATGGTGGGCCAACATCAAGTGGCCTAACTCGAAATTTGAATTTTGTGGCCCCAGAAGGCGAAATCAAAGGACAAGCAGGGACCCATCAATAGGTAATCACCGGGCACTGCGGCCAAGCAGATACACTGGGGGTCTTCTATTGTTCTTTGCAGGGCAAACAGGGCAAGCACTTACCACTGAGTTGCACCTTAATTCTAAATAATTTCCGGCATGCAGTCTACTCTATTGCAAAATCTCCTTTGAGCATTCGTATGTTATGAGGCCTGCATTTGTATGTATACTTTTTTTTGTCTTTTTGAGACAGGGTCTCACTATGGCAGTTCAAGCTGGCCTTGAGCTCACCTTTTTTTATTTTGTACAAGGTCTCACTACACAGCTGGGACTCATAGTGATCCTCCTGTTTCCTGCCTCCCAAGTGCTGGGATTACAGGTGTGCACCACCACACCTGGACTTCATCACCAATGGTCCATCGAGCTTGAGAGCTGGGTTGGCGCACAGGTTGGGCCAGCAACCAAACCTGGCCTCTGCATTTCCCTAAGCAAGCGCTTAATCCACTGAGCTACGCTGCCAGTCCTTTCAGCTTACTTTTGTAGCCCAGGCTGGTCTGGAACTCACACAGATCCTCTTGTCTCAGCCTCCCAAGTGCTGGGATTACAGGCATCAGCCACCACGTCTGGCTGTATGTACACATTTTTTTAAAAAAGAAAAAACCCATCAGGAGGTTGGTCACTTGGCCAAAAGTGCGCAGAAGGGAACGGCCAACTCAGACTCCAGGACTCTGGATCTTCTAACAGCGCGCAGGAGATCTTAGGCTGCGAAACGATGGCCAGGGCTAGAAAGATAGCTCAGAGGCATAAACATTTATCTGGCAAGCACGAGGACCATGCCATTCAGTGTCAGCCCCAAAACCGGGCGTGGTAGCTCACACCTGTAATCCCAGCACTGGCGGGTGGGGGTGGGGGGGTGGGGTGTGTGTGCATTGAGCCAGGAGGATCTCTGAGTTCAAGACCAGCCTGGGAGCTACCAAACTGAGCACAAAGCCAGCCCTAACTGCATAGTGAGATCCTGTCTCAAAAAAAAAAAAAAAAAGAAAAAGAAAAGAAAAAGAAACAGATGTCCAAAACCTACCAGTAAAGCACGACCCTGCATTCTCTGCAGGGTCAGAAACCCCATTTTAGGGCCAGCGAGATTGCTTAGTGTTGTAAAGCGCCTGCTTAGGCAAGCTTAGGCAAGCTCTCAACCATGGTTCGATCCCTGGCTCCACATGCCTCGCCAGCCCCGCCCGCAGGGCGGGCTGAGGCGGCCACAAAAAAAAAGAAGAGAGAGAGGGGAGGGCAGAGGAGAGAGAGAGAGAGGGAGGAAGGGAGGGAGGGAAGGAGAGAAGCACCCATTTCACTGTCCGCCCTTCAGGCCTCTGCGCACGCGCGGGTCCGGCAGCCCCGCCCCCCAGGAAACTCAGGTGCCGACTCGAGTGAGCGTGATGGCGTCATCCGTATCTCGCTGTCGATGACGTACCTCCTGGGTGGCGGGGTGTGGATAAGATGGCGGCGCCCATGGAGGTAGCAGTGTGTACGGATGCGACGGCGCAACTCTGGACTTGCGTTGTGTGGGAACTGCACTCGGGCGCTAACTTACTCACCTACCGCGGCGGCCAGGCTGGGCCCCGCGGCCTGGCGCTGCTCAATGGCGAGTACTTGCTGGCGGCGCAGCTGGGCAAGAACTACATCAGTGTCTGGGAGCTGCAGCGAAAGGTGCGAGCGCGGGCCGGGGGCTCCGGTGGAGAGCACGGAGCGCGCGAAAGAAGCGGGGGAAAGGGTCGCAGTAAGGGGTCTCCGCATGTGCGGGGTGTGGGTGCCTTGGGCGTCCTGCGCACGTGTGGGCCTAGGGGACAGCGTCTCAGTTGAGTGCTTTGGAGATGGGTGGCCACTTAGGCAAATGCGCATGTGCAGACTCGAGCGCAAAATTTGATTTCCAAGAAAACATAGGGTCCTTTGGAGTTTGCGGTTTTGGAAAATGAGGGAGCCCCTCGAATGGGTAGGCCTCATGCATTCCTTCCCCCAGAAGGTGACAGACTTCCATCACTGATGGCCCAATGCATAGCTTGGGGTCCGTCTGCTGCCGTCTCTCCGGGCAAGCACCGTGCTTAGGGGCCTGGTGGAATTCATGCAGAACGTGTTAGGAGGGAACGCGGCCTAGGAGCACATTAGGGGAAAGGGAATTAGAGCATAATTCTGTTGATCATTGGGCTCGCTGCCCAGGGTCCTCCTGGCCCTTCTCCCCGCCCCCCCAGCCCCCTCCGTTAAGCAGGTGTGAGCCGGGCGCGGCTATACTGTCTTGTGATCGCACTCTTGTGATCGCACCCATCTGGTAGACTGAAGCAGAGGGATCGTAAGTTCGAACTCAGCCTGGGAAGTTTGTCCACTTAGCAAGACCCTGTCTTAAAAACTGAATCAGGAGTCCCGGTGTGGTGATGCGCACCTGTAATCCCAGCACTTGGGAGGCAGGAAACAGGAGGACCACTATGAACCTGAGTTGTGTAGTGAGACCCTGTGCGCAAAAAAAACCGGAGTCAGGTTAGGGGCTGAGGATGTAGTTCAGTACACAGGCCTCAGATTGTTCAGTCTGTAGTCCTGGAAACAAAATAAAACCAGAAAGCTTGTGCAGGTGTGAACCCTGTCTTGCTGTGTGGTGCAGTTGCTCTGGCCAGATGCGCCTGGCAGCTCTCCTCTCTCAGCTGCCTGGGCAGCTCCACTGTCTCCTGCCTCACAGGTCTTTTCTGTGTTCCTAGGACCAGCTGCAGCAAAAGATCATGTGCCCTGGGCCTGTCTCCTGTGTGACCACTGCACCCAATGGCCTCTACGTTCTGGCAGGAATTGCAGAAAGCATATACCTATGGGAGGTAAGAGGAGCGCAGCTGGGGAACACCACTGTTGTGGGGCGCCAGGGAACAACCAAGAAGACCAGATCCCAGCCTGGGAGAGGTAGGCGGGGTGGGCACAGAGCCTCACCTGCCATGCATCCTACTGCCTGTGTCCTCTGGTTCCTCCAGACTGTTTTTCTTTCTTTGTTTGCTTGTTGTGCTTGTTTGTTTGTTTGTTTGTTTATTTATTTATTTATTTTGTGGCTGGCCCAGCCTGCCCTGGTGGTGGGGCTGGCGCAGCATGTGATGCCAGGGATCAAACTGCAGTCCCTGCAATTGCCTGAGCTTTCCTAAGCAGGCGCTTTAGACCACTGAACCATCTCGCAGGCCCTGTTTTTCTTTTTTTGAAACAAGGTTTTGTTGTACAGCTCAAGCTGACCTCAAACTTACATTGATTCTCCTGCCTCAGCCTCTGGAGTGCTGGGATTGCAGGTTTGCACCACCACGCCCTGCTACACCCTCCGGATTTGCAAGTCCCAAGGGTCTGTTTCTTTAACAAGGTCCTGATTCTGCCATCAGTCACTGACACACACTCTGCAGGGCCCACGGTAGGCAAGGCACCCATTTTCCAAGACCTGGTAGTTTTGACTCTAAAGTTACAAAGAAGAGCTGGCTAGATAGCTCAGCGGATTAAAGTGCCTGCATAGGCAGACACAGGAACCGGTCAATCCCCATGCCGAGCCCCCGCCCCCCCCTTAGCTAGTGGCATGCCTGTTATGCTTCTTATCCCAGCACTTGGGAGACTGAAAACAGGAGGATCCCTATGAATCAGATCTGTGTAGTGAGACCCTATAGATTGTGTACTAAATATATAAAAATTAAAAAAAAAAAAGCTACAAAGAAGAGGCAGTGTGACGTTTCATCTCTTTTTCTCACCGCTGAGAAACTCTGCTACCCTAGCATGTGCTCTTGGCCCTTGCTGCAAAAGGCCTGGGGTCAGCTGTCTGACTGCGTGTGGTCAGGCTGACACTGACACACTCCAGCCTTAGGAGCAGCCCTGGACAATTTGTAAACGAGTGGGCTTCACAGTAAGTTTTTTTTTTTTTTGAAACAGGCAGTTTAGGGGCCAGTGAGATGGCTCAGGGGTCTAAAGTGCCTGCTTAGGCAAGCTTAGGCAACCACAGGGACGGTGGTTCAATCCCCAGCCCCACCCCCAGGGCAGGCTGAGCCGGCCATAATAATAAAAATAAAATAAAAAGTAAATAAATAAAAATACAATTAAAAAAAAAAAAAAAAACGGGCCGGCGAGATGGTTCAGTGGTCTAAAGCGCCTGCTTAGGAAAGCTTAGGCAACTGCAGGGACTGCGGTTTGATCCCCGGCACCACATGCTGCACCAGCCCCCACCACCAGGGCAGGCTGAGCCAGCCGTGAAATAAGTAAATAAAGAAGCAAACAAGCAAACAAGTAAAATAAAAATAAAAAAATAAAAAATGAAAGAAACAGGCAGTTTGGGCTGGCACTCTGCTCCATTTTTAGCCCCAGGCTGATCCTAACTCACAGCAGTCCTCCTGTCTTAATCTCCCACAGGCACGGATTACAGGGCGCACCACCACACCCGGTTCCACACAGTAAAGCTTTACTTACTGTCAGGCCTTAGCAAAGTTTGACCCTGGACCTGTTATAAGCACTGCTGTATTTGGGGACCTGCCTTGACCCCCATTTGGACCAATGCAGACAGCAGAGTTTAGAGCAAAGCAGCCCTTTTTTGCCTTTCCTGGTCGAGTCTTTCCCTGCCCTAAGGTGTCCAGGAAGCTAAAGGCTGGCATGAGAGCTCTGAGCCGGCAGAGCCCACAGAGGTTAGGATAGGGTCATAACCTGTCTTCCCCTGAAGCCTAGGTGAAATCACTTGAAAACAGAGTGACAGAAGGTCGCAGGTTACCCACCAGGGTCACCAACAGCCTGGCGTGGGGTGGGCTGCATGTGGGCAGAGAAGCTCGTCAGCCCGTCCCAGCCCAGCTCCTGTCCAGGGTGACCGCTGCGTGCTGCCTGGCCCTGCGCCTGAGCTTGGAGAGGACTTCTGAGCTGTGGCCAGGAGGGGGCGCCCACAGCTCAGTCCCGTTTCTCTAGTCAAGAGTCCCGTGAGGGGCCTGTCTCCTGGTGTGAGGGGTTCATCCCAGCCACTGGCCGCCTCCTGTTCCTCTTCTGGGCTGTGTTGCCGCCCAGCGCAGCTCCAGCCTGCAGCTGCTGTAGCCTGTTCCCACATCGCTTCCTGGTGCGACAGACCCTGAAGAAGAAGCACTGCTGGCTCTGATAGGGTTAAAGGAAGTTGGTCCCCCTTGCTGGGCCCACCCTACACTTGGGGATAAGATGAAAAGACCTTGACAGCAGGAGTCCAGGGCCACAGACACTGCCCACCCTTAGCTGGCACTGTTGTCCCCAACCTGGGGCAAGGAAGTCAGGACCACCTACAGCACCGCACCCCACTTTCCTCGCTGACCTGGCACCCCCACCTCTCCCAGGTCTGCACTGGGAACCTCCTGGTCATCCTGAGCCGCCACTACCAGGATGTCTCCTGCCTCAAGTTCACGGGTGACAGCAGCCACTTCATCTCAGGGAGCAAGGACTGCTTGGTGCTGGCCTGGAGCCTCTGCAGGTGGCGCCCATCCCAGGTTCCCTCTGGAGGGCTGGCATAGCCATAAGGAGGGTGGTGACCACACTTCTGCCCCCGCAGCGTGCTGCAGGTGGACCCCTCCAGGATCCCAGCCCCCCGGCACGTGTGGTCCCACCACACACTCCCTGTTACTGACGTGCACTGCGGCTTTGGGGGTCCTCTGGCCCGGGTGGCCACGGCCTCACTGGACCAGACAGTGAAGGTACAGCCCCACCCTGCCCTTGGGGACCAGTTGAGGTCAGCGGGGCTCAGACACCTGTAATCCCAAGGCTCCCAGCCTAAACACGCCCGGGGCAGCCAAGGTCTCTGTCGCCTGGAAATTCCCACTCAGCCAGCCATGCCGGGCTTGGCAGGCCTGTGGGACTCAAGAGTCACGCTGCGTGTCTCAGCCTGCCTTGGGTTCCCTCTAACCCTCCAGCTCCCAGGATGAGGACACAGGGGCGCCACGTGTAGGATGCGACTGCTGGCCTTTGACCCCTGCCCTCTACCCTCCCACCCCCACCTAGCTGTGGGAGATCTCCTCAGGAGAGCTGCTGCTCTCTGTCCTGTTTGATGTGGCTGTCATGGCTGTGACCATGGACCTCGCTGAGCACCACATGTTCTGCGGGGGGAGTGATGGCTCCATCTTTCAGGTTGATCTCTGCACCCGGGTGAGTAGCCAGGGCGGCTGTGAGGAGGTCGGCACCCCCACTATCTAAGGGCTGGGGCCAGGGCAGTGTCACCCCTGCACTCGTGTCTGTCTCAGCCTCCGCAGCCTGCACAGAGAGAACAGAGTTTCCAGCCCGAGCAGGAACCCGGCAAGGTCTTCCGAGGCCACAGGTGGGCACCGGCATAGGGCCCGTGCCATCCCCCACGCACCCAGCCAGGACCCTGATGCCAGTGTCCACCTGTCCCAGGAACCAGGTGACCTGCCTGTCGGTGTCCACAGATGGCAGTGTGCTGCTCTCTGGCTCTCATGACGAGACCGTGCGCCTGTGGGATGTGCAGAGCAAACAGTGCATCCGGACGGTGACCCTCAAAGGTGGGTTCAGTTGCCAAGGGCCCTTCCGGCCTGCAGAGCGCAGCATGATGGCAGGGGTGGGCTGACGGCTGTGTTCTGCAGGCCCTGTGACCAACGCGGCCATCATGCTGGCGCCGGTCAGCATGCTGAGCTCTGACTTCAGGCCTAGCCTGCCACTGCCCCACTTCAACAAGCACCTGCTAGGGGCTGAACATGGGGACGAGCCGCGCCGTGGGGGCCTCACAATGCGCCTGGGCCTCCACCAGCAGGTACATGCTGTGCCCCCCCCAACCCCCGCCCCTGCATAACTGCTTCCTGTCACTGTCTCCCTGGCCTGCTTTCTGGGACACTCAGGATTTCTCCTCACATGGCTCTTTTTCTTCTGAGATGCAGATTTTTTTATCTGAAGGGCATTGGCTGCACAGGCCCCATGCCAAGGGATGGACAGCCCATTATCTCTGTCCTTCCAGCAGTGCCATTCACTGTCTTCCCAGAAGATGCGCAGTGTGGGGTCAGAGTGATAGCTCAGGATAATAAGTGTTTGCCTGGCAAGCGCAAAGTCCTGAGTTCAATCCCCATACTGCAAAAAAGAAAAGAAAAGATGAGCAGTATGGAGGCTGAGCACAGCTGACTGACCTGGACACACACAGGCCAGTTTGGGGCTCAGGTCAGAACGCTGGCCCGGGCCTCCTATAGCAGACACGAGCCACCCGAGAGCATCTTCCTGGCTGTGGCTTCCTTGTCCGTGCTCCGGGTGGCTCTGTCCAGTGTCCACAGCCAGCTCCTGCCTTGATTCTGCCACCTCTCCCAGCTGCCCTGGGACACCTATCCGTACCAGGCAGTGCACCATCACCACCGTGTGACCATGAGGGCAGGTGGCAGAGCCCTCTTCCTGGGACACCAACCCACATGTGCCCTGCAGGCAGATACCTCCCCAGCCCAAGTCCTTCAAGATCTGGCAGGGCCCCTCCCTGGCATGACACCAGCCCAAGGTCCCTGTCCTTATCTTCCAGGGCTCAGAGCCTAGCTACCTGGGGCGGCTGGAGCAGCTGCAGGCTGTGATGTACAGCACCCTGGAGAAGGTGGGTGACTGGGGCAACCCCAGGGTTCCCAGGCACAGCGGGGGTGGCGGGCATGGCCCTCACCCTGATGCCTACGCACCCCAGGGCAGCCAGGACCAGCTGCGGGTCCGTGTGAGCGAACTGGAAGATGAGGTGCGCAACCTGCGCAAGATCAACCGTGACCTCTTTGACTTCTCCACGCACATAATCACCAGGCCCGCCAAGTGAGGCTTGGCCACGCCCCGGCGCAGCAGCCCCGCCTATGAGTAGAGTCGGGCCTGGGTGAGGCCAGAGGGAGCCTGGCAAGCCCCCACCTGTGGGCTGCAGGCCTCCCCAGTTTTGCCAGTGTTGTGTTTGTAGACTCTACCCCTTATGTTTGGGCTGTTTTGGCCCAGCAGTGTGCGTTCATCTGTCCACTTGGTGCTATTTGGTTTTTAACAAAAGATGCTCCGTGGGCTGGGGAGATAGCTCAGTAGAATAAGCACTTGCCTGGCAAGCGCAGAGGCCTGAGTTCAATCCCTGGTTCCACAAAAAAAAAAAAAAGATTTTCCGGAAAGGCCTCTTTGTTCCTGCAGGTTGGGGGCCCCATCCAGTCACCCAAACAGGGCAGGTGCTGGGCATGTGACCTGGGGCCCTGGAACCTGCACGGGCAGGAGGAGGGACAGTGGGTGTCCTGAGGGGCTTTCTGAGGTTTCAGGCCTGGGGGCAGGTACCCAGGCCACAGAGGGGCTGGCAGTGGTGAGGGAGGTGTTGTCAAATCTGGGGACACTGGGGTGGGGATTGGTCCTGTGAGAGCCAGACCAGTGCTTATCTGAGCACCCCAGATGTGGCTGGTGCCCAGCAGCACAGCTTCCCAAGCCCAGGTCCCCTCCCTGATCTCCAGGGAAGTGATAGGGTCATCCAGAGGACATAGCAGCAGCAGTGTGACACCCAAGACAGCCAAGGAAGGCCTTGTCCTTCCCCTGAGGGTCCCGCCCAGCCTGGATTGGGTTAGGTGCCCTCAGGCCAGGTCCCTATGAGGCCTGGATGTGCCCTCCAGCTGCCTGGCCAGGGTGCACCTCTTGGCATCACCAGCCTGAGGAAGGCCAGGTCCCCAATGTCCTGGGGACACTGCCAGCTAGCACGGGTCTGCAAGCCAGACGTCCTCAGAACCTTCCGGAACACCTTGGCTGCCAGCCCTGGGTTAATGGCCCAGGAGCGCCGTGTGATTTAGTAGTGGTGTCATCTCTGCGGCGAGAGCAGAGCCAGCGCTGAGTTCATACTCTTGGGCAATGGTCCCTCTATCTCTGCCTGTCCCCTCTCTGGGCTGTGTGCACCCCCACAGCCCCCATGAGTCCTGGAGCCTGGTGTACAGTGAGAATCCTGGTGGGACCTCAGTGGCCTCCTTATTTGTGAGTCTGCCAAGGTGGAGGCCTCAGGTCCCCCTCCATGGGGTGCACTCAGTCCTCATC
>PVKN010002682.1:16596-41178 GCA_004027915.1 Capromys pilorides
GGGGGGGGGGGGGGGGGGGGGGGGGGGGGGCGCATTGCCCAGAGCAATAGGAAATGACAAAATCCAGGCTAAGGCCAGAAAGTGGCCCCATGAGTACATAGGGAGATCTTGTCTCAGGGAAAAGAAGTGCCCGGTCCTGGATTTACCCTGCATTGTAATTATAGGCTGGATATGAACCAAGGGACAGTGAGTCTGTCCCTGAGCTCCTGGGAGCCCAGCCAAGTGAGAGGGATGTCCAGAACAGCCACTGTCCCCAGGACACCAGTCCTTATACCCTAAGGTGACTGTTACCTGAAAGTTGGGAAAGTCTCAAGGATGTGAAGAGACCAGAGTATGCAGGCACTGCTAGGTGGAATGCGAAGTGGGCTGACCAGTGCAGAAGGGGCTCCCGCAGTGTGCCGGACCAGCGCAGCCGGGCCTGCTGGCTCACACCTGTCAGCTCGGCACTCTAGGGGCTGAGGCGGGAGGATCACAATGTGAACCCTTCCTGGGCAACTTAGCCATGTAGCAAGAATCTGTCCCCCCAAAAAATTAACTTTTAGGCTAGCCAGATAACTTGGCAGACTAAAGTGCCTGCTTAGGCAGGGTGTAGTATTAAGGGTTCGATCCCTGGGGGGCCGTGCCAGTCCAGCCCCCAGGGTACGCTGAGGTGATGATTGAGATTGGGTGTGGTGGCACACACCTGTAATCCCAGCTCTTGGGAGGCTGTAAACAGGTGGATCACTACCAGTCTAATCTAGTGATGAGACCCTGAACACCCTGTAGACCTTTCCCTAAAAAAACACAAAATAAACCTGAGCCCCACAAATAAAGGCAAAGTTTGTTTTGCTTATGTTACCATAATAAAACATCTAAAAACCTACATATCCACTTACAGCAGCTGGCCCTGGGAATTCCTTCTATTACCCTTACACTGGTGGGGAAACTGGCCCAGGCGTGAAAGGCGGGGTTCAGCATCCGCAGAAATAGCACACATAAATGTTTGCTGAATGCCAGCAAGATAGCTCAGCATTCTAAAGCACCAGCTTAGGCAAACAGGGACCCCAGTTTGACGCCCACAGTATGTGCTGCCGCCCTGAGGGTGGGCTGAGCTGGGTGCACACACAGACAAAAAGTTTGCTGAATGACTCACTGAGGGGCTGATGGTGTCTTTGACCTCACATCGGTCCCCATTTCTGAGGACTCCTGCTGATGGCCCAGTGGGTCCCAAGAACCCTATGGCTAGACAAGGAGGCCCTTCAGTCACCTGGATCTAAGCCACTAGCCCTCAGGAACTTCATCCCAAAACCCTAGGCGTTCCGCTGCCAGCAGCTGGTGTCCTTGCACAGTTAGCAGAATGTTTTCTTATTCTGGCTCCAAGAGTAAATGGGCCGCTTCACACACCAGGGCTGGGGCCCTGCCATGCTCACTGCCACCCCGAGGGCTGATGACAGGAATCCTAGCTACCCAGGGGGAGCTGACAGCAGGAGCAGGTCCACTGCTCCCCGTGCCACTGGCCATGTCCCCTGAGCACTTACTGTGTGCCAGGACCACCCAAGGGTTCTGGTGAGTGGGCAGGACACAAGAAGCTTGGGGGCTGCAGGCCCTCGCTCGAGCAGTCAGCAGCTACAGAGGGGCCGATGTGTGTGTGTGCGCGGAGAGAAAGAAACCCTAGAGATAACGTAGACGAGTGTGGCCACAAGCAGAAAGGGAGAAATGCTTCTCGAGTGGGCATTTGGCACTGGGGTTTTTTGGTTGGTTGGTTGGTTGTTTTTTTTTTTTTTTTGGAACTGGGGATCGAACTCAGGACCTTGCACTTACTAGGCAAGCACTTGTGCCCCTGAGCTGTCTCCCCAGCCCCTTGGCACTGGGTTTTGATGTGTGAAGAGGTGTTCTGTGTTCTAAGTTGCTTTCCCAGGGCTGAAGGGCAGATCTACCCTATAAGCTGTCATCAGACATGCCTGCTTCAGTTTCCCCAGAATAAATACAATGTTAAAATACACTTATGCTGGATGTGATGGCGCACACCTGTAATCCCAGCAGTTGGGAGGCTGAGGCAGGAGGATCAGTGTGAGTTCAAGACCATCCTGGGCTACAAAAGTGAACTCAAGGCCAGCCTGAACTGCATAGTGAGACCCTGTCTCAAAAAGACAAAAAACAAACAAAAAAAAAGGGCCAGGGAGATAGCTCCATGGCACAAGTGCATGCCTGGCAAGTGCAAGGTTGTAAGTCTGAACCCCGGTCCTGCAAAAAAAAAAAAACCACTCATGGGGGACCGGCAAGATGGCTCAGTGGTCTAAAGCGCCTGTTTAGGCAAGCTTAGGCAACCACAGGACCGCAATTCCATCCCTGGCACCATATGCTGTGCCAGCCCCACCCCCAGGGCAGGCTGAACTGGCTAAACATAAAGTTAAAAAAAAACAAAAAACACTCATGGGTTGTAGAGACTGTTCCTTGAAAATGGAGACAATTGTGAGCTCAAGCCTCAGTTAACCTTGTCTGAGCAAAGGGTAACATTTCTCAGGATGTAAACTGGGGAGGTCTGAAATCTTGGAGAATGGGTGTATGGGGGCAGTTTCTATGGAAGCCTTCCGTTAATGGGGCCATGAAACTTGTCATACTGGAAAGGCTGAGGCAGGAGAATCTCAGGAAGTTGGAGGCCAGCCTGAAGTACACAGCCACAGCCAGACTCTGTCAAATAGATAGATAGATAGATAGATAGATAGATAGATAGATAGATAGATAGATAGATAGATAGATAGATAGATAAATGGCACACTTTCCTGGCCCTGCCCAACGTGTCCGTCGCCAAACTCTGGGCATGGATCCCGCTCTTTTCTGGCAGGTTGCTGGCGCTGGGGAACTGCAGGCGGGCGGGCGGGCGGGCGGGCGGCGGGAGGGTGTAACGGACAGCGAGGGGTGCGCAGCCTGCAGGGGCGGTCCCCTCCTACACTGTGGCTCCGCGGCAGAGCCGACTCTGGCCTGCAACTTTGCAATGGAGTTTGTGCGGGCGCTGTGGCTCGGCTTGGCACTGGCCCTGGGGACCGAGCCGGCCCGCGGTCACCCGCAGCCGTGCGGCGCCCTGGCGCGCGTCGGGGGTTCCGTGCGCCTGGGGGCCCTCCTACCCCGGGCGCCGGCCGTCCGTGCCCGCGCCCGCGCTGCCCTGGCCCGGGCGGCCCTGGCGCAGCGGCTGCCCTACAACCTCAGCCTGGAACTGGCGGTGGCCGCGATCCCTGCCCGCGACCCCGCCTCGCTGGCCCGCGGCCTGTGCCAGGCGCTGGCGGCGCCGGGCTTGGCGGCCCTACTCGCTTTCCCCGAAGCGCGGCCGGAGCTCCTGCAGCTCCACTTTCTGGCGGCTGCCACCGAGACCCCCGTGCTCAGCCTGCTGCGGCGCGAGGCGCGCGCGCCCCTCGGCGCCCCGGTACGCGCGGACGGCGCGCCTAGGACGCGCGGGGATGGGAACCAGGGCGGTGGGAGGTTCCGAGGCTCCCTCGGGGTGCAACGGACCGATTCCCTGGACGCCGGGTGCCCCGGGGCAGGCCCAGGACTGCGGACCTAGGCGCTGGGGTTCTGGGGTGCCCAGGATGCGCAGATCGCATACACCCCAGGCTGGATGCCTGGGCGTCCCAGTATGGGCGTCCCCGGGTTTTCCGTGCTGTTCCCTGCCCTCCCTCAGGTCTTGCCCTTGTCTGGAAGGGCAGGCGGGTCCCCCTCCTCTCCAGAGGGTGTAGTTTGGGAGTGAGCAGGTCCTGACCTCTCTCCTAGAGGCCTTCTAGCGTTTCCCTCAGTCCTCCATCCCTGATAATTGTCCTATCCTACAGCCTGAAGGACCCCCTTGGGTCTCCAGGGCGAACCGACATTCCCACGCCTCCATTTGCCTCCCCCGTGGGCCCTGGGAAGAAATCACCCCAGGCCCAGATTCAGAAACAGGAAGGCAAGACCCCAACAGGGACACTGGGCTGGAGACCCTCAACCCAGGGCCAGAAAGGAGACCCAGTACCTGGCTCGTTTCAGGGGCTGAGGCCACCTTACTCCAAGTCCCACCCATCTCCCTTCTTTCCAAGGCCCCTCGCCCTAGGACTCAGTCTTGGGGTCCTCTGTCGCCTCCCCCAACCACCGCCCAAGGTCTAGGGAAATGACAGGGGACCCAAACCCTGGCCTATGGCGCCCTCTGCAGCCAACTATGGGAACTTCATTGCTCGGTCTTGGGACTGCAGCCTCTCCTGAGGGCTTGGGATCCTGGCCTGAGACAGAGCTGTATCACCACCCTGTCTCCGGGCATGGAGAGCCCTATCCCCACCCAGGAGCAACACCCTGCCCACCTGAGTGTCAGGAAAGCCTTCCTCTTGCTGAGAGCAGGTCCCCTGAGCGCTGGGCAGAGGCCCCCAGCCTGGTGAGAAGGGCGGTCCAGAAGTGCTCGGATTGCTCTGTGCTGAAGGGCAGCGTTCAGGCTGTTGTCTCCCAGCCGTGACTCTCAGCGCTAGAGGGGCTCCCAGGGCAGTGAGGACTGGGACAGGATCAAGCCTGGGATGAAGGGAGTAGCCCAGGGCGGGGGTGTTCTGAGAAGGGGAGCTGGGGTTCTGAGAAGGGGGGTTCTCCACAGTGGGAGGACAAAGAAGCTGGGTTCTAAGGATCCGTAGGAGGTGGTGAGGTCACCGGCCCTGACTGGGACACCTGCTTCCCAGATGCCGTTCCACTTGCAGCTGGACTGGGCCAGCCCCCTGGAAACACTGCTGGATGTGCTGGTGGCCGTGCTGCAAGCGCACGCCTGGGAGGACGTGGGCTTGGTGCTGTGCCGGGTCCGAGACCCCGGCAGCCTGGTGGCCCTCTGGTCCAGCAGGGCTGGCCGTGCCCCAAGGCTCGTGCTGGACCTGAGCCGGCCGGACACTAGGGATGCAGGAGTAGGGACACGCCTGGCTGTCCTGGGGACACCCATGGGAGGGGGCACACCGGTCTCCGCAGCTGTCCTTTTGGGCTGTGATGCGGTCCGTGCCAGGCAGGTGCTGGAGGCCGCGCCACGCGGCCCCCACTGGCTCCTGGGCACACTGCTGTCTCCAGAAACACTGCCCACAGCCTCAGCTGGCCTGCCACTGGGGCTGCTGGCACTGGGCGAGGTGGCCCGGCCTCCACTGGAGGCCGCCATCCATGATGCTGTGGAGCTGGTGGCCCAGGCGCTGGGCAGTGCTGTCCAAGTGCAGGCAGAACGAGCCCTGCTCCCTGCTGTGGTCAGCTGTGACGACCTCCAGCCGGCAGGGCCAGAATCTCGGGGACGCTTGCTGGCAAGGTGAGTAGGGGTCTGCTGGAGTGGTGGTAGGGATCCAGACCCCCATTATACAGCCACCTCTGCCTTGGGGTCACAAAAGGTAACATGATGGCCAGGGGTGGTGGTGCACACCCATCATCCCAGCCCTTTGGAAGGCTGAGGCAAGAGAATTGCAAGTTTGTGACCATCCTGGGCAACTGAGTGATTTAGCAAGACCCTATTTCAAAATAAAAGATCATGCTGCTGTGGTGGCACATACCTGTAATCCCAGCACTCAGGAGGCTGAGGCAGGAGGATCACTCTGAGCCAGCTTGAGCTACATACATAGTGAGTTCAAGGCCAGCCTGAACTATAAGGTGAGACTCTAGCTAAAATTAATAATAATAATAATAATAATAATAATAATAATTAACGGGGTCAGTGGTTTAGCTCAGCAGACTAAAGCATCCAGCTCAGGCAAGCTTAGGCAAGCTCAGGAATCTCATTTAGATCCCCTGCACCACATGCTGCACCAGTGATTTAGCAAGACCCTATTTCAAAATAAAAGATCATGCTCGCTGGGGTGGCGCATGCCTGTAATCCCAGCTCCGGGGAGGCTGAAAGCAGGAGGATCACCACGAGTCTAAGTTGACCCTACAACAACCAAACACATTTTAAAAAAACAATAAATATAATAATAATAATAATAAGTCTGGGCCCAGGAGTGTCCTGAGCCTGACCGCCCCTGTGTAGCCAGTTCTGACTCCCTAGAGGTTGGTGGCTCAGTGATCACCCCTAGAGGAAGGGGAGACAGTTCCCTCCTTGGCAAGAGGGGGGGTGGGGAACTGTGGTTCCCACTGTGGGGACCAGGATGCCCAATGAGATCAATGAGATGCCCGTGTGACCCTGCCCACTCACCCCAGGTTCCTGGCCAACACATCCTTCCAGGGCCTCACGGGGCCAGTGTGGGTGACAGCCACCTCGCAAGTGCACATGTCACGGCAGTTCAAGGTATGGAGCCTACGCCAGGACCCGCTGGGCACTCCAGCCTGGGCCACCGTGGGCAGCTGGCACGATGGGCACCTGGACTTGGAGCCAGGTGCGGTGGCTGCACGCCCCCTCCCCCCACCTGGCACCCAGGCGCGGTCAAAGCTTCGCGTGGTGACGTTGATAGAGCACCCATTTGTATTTGCCCGGGAGCCTGATGAAGATGGGCAATGCCCGGCTGGGCACCTGTGCCTGGACCCAGGTACCAACAACTCAGCTACACTGGACACATTGTTTGCTGCACTGGCCAATGGCTCTGTGCCACGCACGCTGCGCAAGTGCTGCTACGGCTACTGCATGGACCTGCTGGAGCGGCTGGCCGAGGACACGCCCTTCGACTTCGAGCTATATATCGTGGGTGACGGCAAGTACGGCGCCCTGCGTGACGGCCGCTGGACTGGACTGGTGGGCGACCTGTTGGCTGGCACAGCGCACATGGCGGTCACCAGCTTCAGCATCAACTCAGCGCGCTCGCGCGTGGTGGACTTCACAAGCCCCTTCTTCTCCACTAGCCTGGGCATCATGGTGCGCACGCGCGACACAGCCTCACCCATCGGCGCCTTCATGTGGCCGCTGCACTGGACCATGTGGCTGGGCGTCTTCGCGGCCCTGCACCTCACCGCGCTCTTCCTCACCCTGTACGAGTGGCGCAGCCCCTACGGCCTCACGCCGCGCGGCCGCAACCGCAGCACAGTCTTCTCCTACTCTTCGGCGCTCAATCTCTGCTACGCCATCCTCTTTGGCCGCACCGTGTCCAGTAAGACTCCCAAGTGTCCCACTGGGCGCTTCCTCATGAACCTCTGGGCCATCTTCTGCCTGCTTGTGCTGTCCAGCTACACGGCCAATCTGGCTGCTGTCATGGTCGGAGACAAGACCTTCGAGGAGCTGTCAGGGATCCATGACCCCAAGGTGGGTGGGCCTGAGGGCGTGGGCTGCACCGAGGTATCACGGTGGGAGCAAGGCTGGGCCAGCACTCTGCCTCTGAGCCACACCCTGCTCCTAGCGGGCGCTCTCGCTGCTCTGTGGACAGTCCGTGTCATCCCAGCTCTCCAGACAGAGGCAGGAGGATTACTTAGCGGTTTGGTTTTTGTTGGCGCAGTCTAACCTGGGGGCGGGGATAGCACTGCTCCTGGTGCTGGGGATTGAACCTCGGTCCACTGCGCCTGCATGAGCTTGCCTAAGCAGTGAGGGTGCCGAAACACTCTGAGGCAGGTGCTTTAGACTGCTAAGCCATCTTGCTAGCCCTAAGCAGGCGTTTTAGAAGCTGAGCTATCTAGCCGGCCCCACCTAGCGTTTAAGGCCAGCCCAGACTACATATGGAAACCCTGTCTCTAAAAACAAAACAAAACATCTTAAAACTAAACTGGAGATACTTGTGTAAGTCTCCCTGACTCCCCCAAAGCACTAGTGGAGTGGGCATATCGGTGTCTGCAGCGAGGCAGGGCGCAGCTGAGCAGAGGCCCTGGGGACGATGGACCTCCGCGCCGTCCAGAGCAGTGAGTAGCCCTTGTGGCTGGAGCAGGGGAATCCAGGTGCACAGAAGTCCCAGAGGAGGCAGGGAGGTGACAGGGTGGGCCAGGCAGGGCCTGTGGGCTGCAGGGAGCACCTGGGCTCTGACCTCAAGGGAGGCGGGAGCCATGGAGGCTGAAGGCAGAAGAAGGCGGGCCTTGGCCTAATTCTGCTCCCCACCGCACACTACTGGGGATGGAATCCAGGCCTTCATACACAACATCCTTAGCTTTGATTAAGCTAGGATCTCACTCTGTAGCCCATGTTGGCCTCGAACTTGTGATAACCTTCCACTGCCTCAGCCTCCAAGTGCTGGGACTACAGGCATTTCCTGCCATGCCTTGCCCTTTTTATTTTTTATTTTGGGACAGGGTCTTGCTCTGTTGTCCAGGTCGTGCTTGAATGTGTGATCCTCCTGCTTCAGCCTTCCAGTTCTGAGATGACAGATGCACCAAACATAGATTGTTCTCACTAATGACAATTCAAATTGTCTAGAATCTGGGCAGTGAGCCCCACAATGCTTTGTGAGCCTCCCTAGCCAACCCCTAACTACCGCCATATGGTGCCAGCATCCATGAATGCATGATTTTGTATATGTTTTGCTGATGCAAGTACCAGTGTGTTACTTTGAAACACGTCCCAGATTCTGTGCGGTTTCACCTGTGAGTATTCAGGGACTATCAGCCAAGGCCCTATTTTCCTATTATCCCCCGACCCCAACACAGCTTGTTTAAATCTGAATTCTGTGGCATTGACATATTGCTGCAGGACTTTTTTTTTTGAGACAGGGTCTTGCTATGTAGCCCAGGGTGGCTCGAACCCTCCTGCCACAGCCTGTCCAGTGCTGGGATTACAGGTATGGGCCACTACACGCAACTCTTTTGGCTTTTTTCAAACAGGATTGTGCTCTGTACTCTGGGCTGGCCTTGAATTCACTAGCCCAGATTGACCTCAATGGTCTATCTATTTATTGTTTTTTTTGTTTGTTTGTTTTGTTTTTTTTAAATTTTTATTTATTTGTTTGCTTGTTGTATTTGTTTGTTTCTTTATTTATTCATTTTGTGGCTGGCTCAGCCTGCCCTGGTGGTGGCGCTGGCGCAGCATGTGGTGCCGGGGATCGAACTGCAGCCCCCGCAGTTGCCTGAGCCCTGCTAAGCAGGCGCTTTAGACCACTGAACTATCTCGCCGGCCCTATCTATTTATTGTTATTATTATTATTATTATTATTATTATTATTATTAATTTTCAGATCTGGGGATTGAACTCAGGCCCTTGCACTTGCCAGGCAAGCACTTATTCTACTGAGCTATCTCCTCAGCCCCCCAGATTGACCTCAAACTCACAGTGATTCTCCTGCCTCAGCCTCCCCAGTGCTGAGATGGCAGGTGTATCACACCATGTGCATATTTTTATGTTACTAGGGATGGAACCCAGGGACACCTGAGCTATATCCTCAGACCTTTTTATTTTTAAAATTTGAGATGGAATTTTTTTTTTTTTTTGGTCTTTTTGAGACAGGTTCTCACTATGCAGTTCAGGCTGGCCTTGCGCTCACTTTTGTAGCCCAGGCTGATCTTGAACTCGCACTAATCCTCTTGCCTCAGCCTCTCAATTGCTGGGATTACAGGTGTGGGCCACCACCCCCAGCCTTGACATAGGATCTTGCAAGTTATTAAATTGCCCGAATTGGGCTTGCATTTGTGATCTTTCTGCCTCCACCTTCCAGAATACCAGGATGACAGGCCTGGGACAGTATAGCTGGCTAGATGGGGACTTTAGCACAGGTCTTATTTGGTGACTTCCTGGACAAGTTGCCATTGGTCAGCAGAGGGAAACCAGGGCAGAGCAGGTAGGGCAGGTCAGGTCAGCTCAGTTCGGGTCGGGGCAGGGCAGGGCAGGCCCAGGGCAGGGAAGGGCAACTCAGCCTGGGCCAGGATGCCTGAGCTGGATGGAAGCTAGGTTGTATGGCAGCAGATCAAAATGGGTGTCAGGGGGCCGGCTAAATAGCTCCATGGCACAAGTGCCTGCCTGGCAAGTGCAAGATCATGAGTTTGAACCGCAGTCCCCCCCCAAAAAAAAGGTGTCAGGAGGTTGGGTTGCCTGCCTTATGGTATAGGGGAGGTCTGTGTGGCAGTGTGTGTTTGGGGCTCCCAGGGCACCCTAAGGGAGCCCAGGGGCAATAGTGAGGTGGTGAGATACTTGTGAAGGAGTTGAAGTCAGGGGTCTCATCCCAGGCAGGGACTGTGGATGGGGTGGCTGTGGCATCTGGGTATGGCCTGTGGAGAGGGTGGGCATAGGCGATGTCCTAGCTCCAACTGAAGGCGTTCTCGCGCCCTCCGCAGCTGCACCAGCCACCACAGGACTTCCGCTTCGGCACAGTGTGGGAGAGTAGCGCCGAGGCCTACATAAAGGCCAGCTTCCCGGAGATGCACGCACACATGCGGCGCCACAGCGCGCCCACCACACCTGGTGGCGTCGCCATGCTCACGTGAGCCTGGGCAGGGCCTCAGGGCGGGACTTCCGGGCGGGGCCTCGCACACCACTTACCCCTGGGGGGATTCTGCAGGAGTGACCCCCCCAAGCTCAACGCCTTCATCATGGACAAGTCACTCCTGGACTACGAGGTGTCCATCGATCCTGACTGCAAGCTGCTCACCGTGGGCAAGCCCTTCGCCATCGAGGGTGCGAGAGCGTGAAGGGGTGGGGGGTGGGGCGAGGTCCCCCAACCCCAGGGTCCTTTCCCATGGCTCCGGTCACCCTCAGGCTATGGCATCGGACTGCCCCAAAACTCGCCACTCACCTCCAACCTGTCCGAGTTCATCAGTCGCTACAAGTCCTCGGGCTTTATCGACTTGCTGCATGACAAGTGGTACAAGATGGTGCCTTGTGGGAAGCGCGTCTTCGCGGTTACAGAGGTGGGCCAGGGCCCAGGCACAGGCTGGTGGTGGGCACCAGGGGCCCCAGAGCCTTGTCTGAGGTGCCCAATTTCCTGTCATTCCCAAGGTGGGTGCTGGGCTGCTTTTGTGCACCCCTACATATCCTACGGAACCACAGCCCCAGGGTCCCCCTCCACAATACCTCCCTTCCAGTCCAGCCTGTTTCCTCTGCCTCCTCACGTGGTGCACAGCCCCTGTCCCGTGTTGCCTCCCAGACTCTCCAGATGGGCATCTACCACTTCTCGGGCCTCTTCCTGCTGCTCTGCCTGGGCCTTGGCAGCGCTCTGCTCAGCTCCCTGGGCGAGCACATCTTCTATCGCCTGGTGCTGCCGCGCATCCGCAGGGGCAACCGTCTGCAGTACTGGCTGCACACCAGCCAGGTGGGCAGTTGTGGGGGTTGGGGGAGGCGTGGGCGGGGCACCTGGCCATCCCTGCCTGCAGCCAACTCACTGGGCTTTGTCTGGGACCTAGAAAATCCACCGCGCGCTCAACACAGAGCAAACCAGTGCGCAGAAGCTGGAGGTGGAGTCCAGGTGAGCCACGACGCAGGGAGGATTTTTAAAAATTTTTTTATTTTTTTAAACTTTACTTATGTTATGGCTGGCTCAGCCTGCCTTGGGGTTGGGGCTGGCACAGCACGTGGTGCTGGGGATCAGACCGCGGAACCTGTGGTTGCCAAAGCAGGCACTTTAGACTGCTGAGCTATCCTGTCGGCCCATCTGGGAGGGTTCTTGATGTGCTCCAGCCTGCCCCTCCAACAGGACCTGAGTGGGGAGTAGGTGCCTTGGGACCTAGCCTAGCCCATCTCCTGTCCCCAGTGGCCCCAAGGAGCATCAGCAGGCCACCCTGGCTGACCCTGAAAGTCCCAGGCACTGGAAACGCGTGCGCAGGGCCGTGGGCTCTGAGCGCCGCCGTGTGCGCTTCCTGCTGGAGCCAGCAGTGGCTGGTGCCCAGGACAGGGAGCCGCGGCCATCCGAGCGCCCCTTGTGGCTGTGCTCCAATGGGAGGTCACCTGCGCCACGGCCTGGAGAGCTGGAAGAGCTGGAAGGACACATCGAGGCTGTGCGTGAGCGGCTGCGCCAGGCCCTACTGCGGCGAGGTGAGCTCAGGGCCCAGCTCGGTGATGGCACCCGCCACAGGCCGCTGCGACTGCTCCAGGCTGCGACGGTCCCTGAGGACACACAGTGAACGCAGCTGCTGCCCACACCAGGCGCAGACCAGAAGCTGTCCACAGACAGTTTATTCTATATACAAACACAATTTTGTACACTGCAATTAAATAGAGTGGAATGAACGCTGCTCCCATCCTCACCGAGCACCTAGCTCCCGCTGCCGCCCAAGTGCCTGGCTGATGACACTGGCACCTGGGCCCTGGCCTACTCGCAATGCAGCTCCACACCTGGGGACCCCAAGCTGTAGGGCACAGGGAGGGGCAGCTGAGAAGGCACTGCATGGGGAGCACCTGGCAGCCCGGCTGGCCAAGCCCCGCGGCCCGGCACAGCCGCTCCCCACCTGTCACCTGCTGCAGAGCCCTGCCCCAGGATGGTGCCCCTCACCTCCCACTGAGCCCTTCCAGAGCCTTCGGTGGCCATCCCTCTCCTTCAGACCACCACACATAGCTTCCTAGCAGGACACATCTGGCCGGCGCCGCGGGGAGAGCCAGCCCTCCCAAACCTGACTGATGTCAAGGCCACCACCAGAGCACAGGCGGCAGTGGGAGAGGGGGAGGGCCCTGGCCCCATCAGGGACAGCCTCCCCACCACGAGCTCCGAGGTCATGTCCGCCAGCTGGGACCAGGGACAGGCGGCAACTGCCAAGCTCAGGACCCGACCTCGGGGGGCAAGTCAGCAGGGGTCCTGGGTGTGGGGACGGGCCCACCCCCGGTGGCTACTGGGGAGCTTGTGTCAGGTGCCAAGGAGTCATTCTGGGGGGCACTGTCCTGGGGGCTGTGGGGAAGGCCCCCACTGGGGCTCAAGGGTCTGGCGGGCCGCCGCTCCAAGAGGGAGGCGCCCAGGCTGGACAAGAAGGAGGCATCAGTGATGATGGCAGCAGTCTCGGCCATCCAGCCCAGGTCACCCCCAGCTGCCGCGGCCACTGAGGCAGCCATGGCCCCCAGGGTACTGGGCGCAGCAGGCCCAGCCCCGGGCCCAGGAGCCCCACCAGTTCCAGCTGAGCCAGGGCCCAGGACAAGGGCCTGGCTGGCAGGGTCGGAGGTGGCATTAGGGGTGCCCGAATTGTTGTTCAGGTCATCTGGTAGCACCGTGGGTGTCCCGGGGCCCAGGGGCGGGGTCTGCAGTAGCATCTCCTGGATGCGGATCTGCTGCAGAATGGCTGGTAGCTCATAGTGGTGGAAGAAGTAGATCATGGAATGCTGGGGTGGGGAAGACAAGACCAGAGCTGGGCGTCAGGTAGGTGGCAGCCCCAAATAAAAAGGGAGGCCCCGCCCACTGCTAGGCCACAGGCATGCGCCTGAGGGGCCGCCCACAGCCACAGCCTGCCAAACTCTGGCCACTCCACCACTCAGTGCCACAGACGCCTCACAATGCCAGGGCAGGAAACCGGGAATCTTCATTCTTCCTGAAGAGCTTCCTGTCCTCCCCCTTTCTCATGGCCTCTGTTTCCCCTTTCCCACCAGCCAACAACCATGCCCCTGTCCTGGGGCGCTCACCTGGATGAAGAGCCAGGAGGTGACCAGGGCCAGGCTGCTGTACTGCCCGTTGAAGCGATAGTGGTAGGCGTAGAAGGCGAAGTGGTACAGATAGAAGAACCTGCAGACGAGGCATGAATTTGGGGACCTAGCTGTGCCCAACCTGGGTCCCTGTACTGACCAGATCCTGACCTCACCATCTTGCCAGCTCACCTGAGCCAGTGACGCTTGCTGGTGTTCGTGTGGCAGCAGATGGCATCGTACTGGTCAGCCAGCCACACAATCAGGATGATGTAGAAGGCCGTGGTAGTGTCATTGAAGAACTCAGACATGATGGCCTCCATCCCTGCGGGGACAGAGTGCTGGGCTGGAGAGCAGGTGGGGTGGGGCAAGGGGTGAGGGAGGTTGGCAGGGTCCTCACCGACAAGGGCCAGGATGACGGTGAGCAGTGGCGCTGCAGGGAAGGCGATGGCCATGTTCATCTCCAGCATCTGCAGCAGGTCCACTGCGGGCACAGGGCACAGGGCTGCCTGTGAGGGTCTGGGGGCCAGCCCACCCCGCACCCCGCAGCCAGCCGGGACTCACCGATGAATACGAAGATCTGGTGGTGTGAGTAGCGCAGCAGCATGGACACGCTGAGGGTCTGCAGGGGGCGGGTGGGAGCCCGACAGGTGGTCAGGGGCGCTCATGGGAGCCCCACTCCCCAACCCCTGCTCCCAGCAAGGCACTCACAAAGATGACCATGATGACAAAAGCAGCCAGGTAGGACGTGCGAGCCATCCACATGCTGACAAAGCGGTAGTGCTCCCCCGATACCACATTCCGCAGGAAGCCTGTGGGGGAGGCGGTCAGCTGTGCTGAGCCCCTACCACCACCGACCCCCAGAGCCCTGGACCCCACTGCCATGGGCCAGCCCAGGCCCCACCCTTGTTCTCTTCATTCTCGGCCAGGCCTTTCACGCTGGACATGAGGATGTCATCATAGCCCAGGAACTCATCCAGCAGCAGGCGGCTGAAGCGGTCTCCAAAGCACTGATCCCGTGTGGGGTCTGTGGAGCAGCAGCAGGGGTCAGGGAGGGCAGCTGGGGTTTGTGCCCAGAATGCCCCCCGACACAGCAGGAGGGTGCCAGGCTCACCCAGGGTGACCACCATGACAGGGATGCTGAGGCGCTGCCGAGTGGCCTGCGACAGCCGCAGGAAGCCGTACTCCAGCGAGTACTCCACAATGTACTCGTCCTGGGGCCATACTGTGGAAACAGGCGGGTCAGGGGGACTGGGAGGCGTCAGCACCCTACTTCCATGCTGGACACCCCCATACCTTTGCTGGGTGTCTCAGGGAAGGGGAACTCTTGGCTGTCATTCAGGGCCTTGGTGCCAGTGGGCGGCTTGAAGACCTTGGGTTCTATGTCCAGCTCGAACTGCGGGTGGCCAGGAATAAGGCATGAGCATGCCCGGGGACTCAGCTGGGCCTGAGGATGGGGTCCTGGGGCTGTGGGGTATCTGCTACCTCCAAAGTCAACTCCAGGACTTCCTGACTTGGTCAGGACCCTATCTAACACCAAGCCCACTGCCACAGGGAGCCATCAGCTCTGGATGGGGGCAGGGTCAGGACCCCAAAGCAGGAGGGCCCACTAGTGCCTGAGGCGTCAGGCCCCCTAGCAGCCATGCCCTGGCCCCAGTTCCCTTGCAGGGCCTAAGCTCTCCTCTCGAGGCCGACTCCACCAGGTGAAGCCAGAATCAACTCACCTTGACTGAGCTATTCCCAAACATTTCCATGGTTAGCTCCTCCTCCTCCTCCTCCTCCTCCTTCAGCTCCAAGCCACTGGGCTCTACAGCCAGGCCAGGGAAGTTGCCCTGGGCGCTGCCTTCACAGAACTGCAGGAATACGGGTGCGCGGCTGGAGTTGTGCCGCACCTCCACACGCAGCACGCCCTCCCGCGGCCACTTGTCCCGCACGTGCTCCAGGCAGTTGACAGGCGAGCGTGAGAAGACTATGTGGATGTAGGCCAGCACGAAGAGCACAAACAGGGCCTGGGGGGACACAGCAATCAGGGGGCTGAGCCCCAAGAGGCAGAGGAACAGAGGCATCTGCCAGACCTTTTTCCTTTTCCTGTGTCCTGACAGCCTCCCCAGCTGGGACAGGCTGCCAAGCCCTGGAGCACAGAGATGCCTGCAGAGGGGCCATTGTTCTCCAGCGTAGCCCTCAATGGGGCGGGGCTATCAGCACCGCCAGCCTCGACCTTCGCACCACTGGGCGGAGCCCAAGTCCCCACCTTGGCCTCACCGCTGTCTCCAGCCTTACCTTCTGCCCTGAGGTGTCCTCAGCGTCCCTGATCTTACCAGCTAAAAATAGCACCCCCTCTGCAGGGCCAGCAGAGGCACCCAGGACACAGCTGAGCCCCACAGGAGGCCAGGCTGCTCTGCCTGGGACATGTGGCTTCCTCATCTGTAAAATGGAACAGCAGTCACTCTCAGGATGACTCTGCCCTCAAGGGCACCACATTACGTGGGGACTCTGAGGACTCTAACAACTGGAGCTACTCCTGCCATGGGGCAGGTGGAGGCCAGGGCTGCTGTTCAGCACTCAGTGCCCAGGACACCCTCTCCACGCCCACCTAAGTGTGCGCAGCACTCTGGGGTGACTGTCACAGGCAGGATGCATATCCACAGGTGGCAGTGACCCGGGCCACCTGCCACCCTACTCCAGTGTGCACAGGGCCCTGCTAGCTCAGTGTCCTTGGGGAAGAGATGGGTGCCAGGGAGCCACGTGGCACTTAGCCAGGTTGCAGTACAACCTCACACACACTCTGCACGCCCACCACACCACGCTCCCAGGCTCTCTAGAGAGGAGTTTCTGGGCACAGTACCCTCCCAGCCAGGTGACAGTGACCAGAAGCGCAGGTTGCAGTGGACGCAGCAACAATGATCCAAGAACTGCAACCCAAGCTCTGGTGTTCCCTGTTGGGCTGCCCTTCACTGGGCAGCCAGGCGCAGGGCTGTCGGCAGCCCACAGCCCCCTGCCACTGCAGCAGCAGGGACTGCATGCACTGCTGAAAGCCTGGACGTGGCGCAGCCACACCCGATGCTGGGCTGAGCCTGACACGCTCCTCAGCTGGGAGCTTTGAAATCCCCTCCTGGGCCAACAGGAACAGTTTCCATCTCTCACAGCCTGACACCCAGAGATGGAGGACAGTGCATGACTGAGAGGAGACGAGAGACACGTGCTACCTGGCTGCGGATGGTCAGGTGCCTGGAACTAAGAACTTGGTGGGAGCCCGTGCCAAGGAACTGGCGGCAGAGCTGAGCTTGGTCCCTTGCTGAGCTCCTGGCAGGCGGGGCCAGGGGACACGGGAGCATGGCATCTTCCAGGCCTTCTTTGAGAGCCTGGTGGCTGCACTCTGCCCTTCAGGCCCCAGAGGTGTGCCTTGGACACCCACCCCAGCAAAGGATAACATGGGGTACCATGCCAACACTGAGGGTGCTGAGTGGTGCCGAGCCAGGGGGTGCCCAGAGCTTCCTGTGGACACACTTCTATGGCCTGCGATCTGTAGGTGAGAGGGCACAGTCCAGGGTGTCCCCCACGAGCAGGCTGCAGATGTCAGCTGGATGCTCGCCTACCCCATCCAGCACAGGGCCTGGTGACCAGTCCTTCAATGACAAGGGACGCGACTTGAGAGCACAGGGGCTCAACTGTGACTCAGACATCAAACTGGTGCTGGCTCCAGCAGCTCTCAGTGGCCCCACTCCCAGGTACCCTGCCTCAGTTTCCCTCTACAGAACCATAAGCAGCACCCAGCCACGCTTACTTCACACGCTTGGGTTCTCCCTTCCCAAGACCTCTAGCAGCCACACAAAGCAGGCCCTCACACTGGCCCTGCGCCATGTGCTCTGTCACCCTTTGTCTCAGTCTTGCCCAACTGCTCCAGCACTTGGGTGCTCCACAACCCAACCCCTGCACTGGCATCCTGTCCCAGCCCTGCTGCCTAGCTACCCAGTCCTTAACCAGAGGGACCTTGCCCAGCCCCACATCTCCGGGCCTGACGGTCAGTGCTACATTCCACAGCCCCCCAGGAGAAGCACAGAGGCCAGCCAGATCGGACACCAGCCTGCATGCCACGCCCCCTCGCCCCGTCCAGGAGCTCCCCCAGTCTCTGGCATGGGCGCAAGCATATCAGTACGCCACCTCCCACTCCCCGCAGGCCTCTCCCTGTCCCTTCACAGATCAGGGCCAAGTGCTGGCAGTCTCATTTTGAATGTTGACTAAGAGACTAGTGTGTGGAGCCACACCTTCCTCCCCAGGGATGGCTCACAGAGCCTGAGCCCTAGGCAGGAAAACCTTCAGGGTGTTCCATCCCAGGGGAACAGGTAAGTCCTCCTACAGTAATAGCCACCAGGAAAGTCCTGTCAGTGACCCCAAGAGAGGCACCCTGTTTATCTCACTCAGCAGAGACATGGGCACCTACCCATGCCCAGGGGCAGTACGTGCCAGGGTCTATGCTCCAAGGACACCTGCTGGTAACCAGGACCAGGCACTGGGCCTGATGTCCCAGGTCCAACCTGCCTGTGCTTCTGGCCTCGGTGCAATGAAACCAGCCAAGGACACTGAGGCCAGCAGAGTGGTCTTCTGAGTGTCTTTCCAATACTGGCCTGGCTGCCACCTCTCTCCAGAATCCGACAACAGCTTGAGGATTCCTGACAGTACCCCAGCCTAGGCATGGGGGACAAGGCACTCAGCTACACAGGCCCCACAGGAAGCAGTGGGACATCCCTCCACAGAGCATGCGGAAGCCCGGCCCTTTGGCTTTAGCAGGAAGCAGGGAGCTGAGCTTCCTTGAACTGAGCAACCAGCTGGGCCCAGCCTCAGGGAGAAAATGAGAGGCACAAGGCTGATTCCACACCCGAGCTCAGAACTCAGGCTCCACTCTGAAGTCACACAACAAAGCACTCCCAGTAGAGGAGGGATTCACTCTGTGTGTGTGCGTGTGTGTGTGTGTGTGTGTGTGTGTGTGTGTGTGTGTGTTTGTGTCCAGGGTGTTTTCAGTCCTGAGAGTGCCACCTGCCTGGAGATGAGCATGGAATTGCAGGGATGACCCAATACTTGTCACTCCCAAGACAGAAAGCAGTGGGACCAGGCCAGAGGCCCCAGGAAGCACCTTCAGGAGAAGCAGCCACTGGGCACAGCACTTGCAAGGACAAGCTCTGGTTTCTTTCAGAACAGGTATAGCATCCCAAGGAAAGCACATCCACACCTGGGCATCTGTCCACCTGTTCAACCATCTGAAACCCCCGGGGATCTGGATGAAGGACCCGATTCTATAACTCTCCTCACTGTGCTCAAGTGACCAAGCTCTTCTGGGAGCCATGGGAAGGAAGTCAGGCCAAGTGCCAGCTGGGATGCACGGGTTCCCTGTGACAGTCACTAGAGGCTCGAGCAGGCTCTCCTGGAGGCTGTGGTGGGGGGCAGGACCCATTCCCACCTCTATCCAATGATCAGGCTATAGTTCCTTCCACTGAACCGCAGCATTGCTCCTGAGTAGCTGTACCAGGCGGGGACCTGTGCACAGCCTCAGTGGCAGCATCCCTCTCATTAGACAAGGAAGCAAATGCTTGCCCAGCAACATCCAACATCTCTGTGCCCAGCCAGTTCTCCACTCCCTGATGGGTGGGAAACCCAGAATGAAGGCAGCTGGCTGGCTCCAAGTCTTCTGTCACCCCAGCAAGACTCCCTAGAGCAGCCAGAGCACCACCTGAGAACCACAGCTAGTGACAGAGCCAAGCAGACAGCGGTCAGGCTCAATCGGAGGAGGCCCAGAGGAGTCGGCGCTGGCTGTGACTTTGCTGCTAACCCTAGTGAGGTGACCTCAGCTAAATCACACATGCAGGGCTGAGGCTCAGTGCAGGGAGAAGGGCAGTGTGGACAGTGGAAGGTGCCAGGAGAGGGCACCAGACGGAAAGGACCAGCGGGTCCTGAGGCTGCAGAGTCAGGGTCAAAAGGCAACGGGAAGTGGGTCCCGGAACTGGCAGGTCTAGCTGGGGTTCCAGGCTTGCCGAAAGTGGGGATCCAGGTCAGAAGGCGGGACCAGCAACTAATAATAGGGTACCCTTGGGCTCCGAGATAGAAACCCTAGGGCGGCACCGTGTCCAAAAGACCCCAGGTCTGAGGTCGCAGCCATTAGGATCCCAAAGGGTCGGCCCGATATAGACTTTAGGAGCAGGCAGGCCTCCGGGGTCAGGGGTCAGTGGTCGGGGTCGGTCACCTTGAGCAGCACGAAGAACTCGAAGAGGCGGCGGAAGGCGGGCGGGAAGAGCCGCGAGTAGGTGACAGCCATCTTGAAGAACAGCGCGTGAAAGAGCCGATCGCGCACGTTGATGAGGGGGTTGGGGTTCAGATTGGGGGTGCGCGGGCCGCGCGCGGGGACTGGGCCGCCGCCGCCACCGTTGGGCCCAGGGCCCGGGGCCGCAGGCGCCGCGTGCTCCGACATGTCTCCCCGCGTCGCCCGATGGGCCAGCGAGTATCCGAGACACGTCCCGGACGCCGGAGCCCTCGGCCACTGCCGTCACCGCTTTCACTCGCGTTTCCACCGGGCCCTACGACACCAGCTAACCCGCCCAGCTCCGCGGGGCACCCTGGGATGTCCGCGGCCGCCCGCGGAGGCCCCACCCTCTCGTGGGCTGCGGAGTTCGTAGGCACCGGGAAGGAGGGCGGGGCCACCGTCTGTTTTGCATACAATATCCCATAAACCTCGGCGGTGGCAGGGTCTTTTTGTTAGGTTGAATTAGTCAACATCGCAGATTTTTAGGGTACTTAAAGACATTCAATAAACGGTCAGAGGATATTTTTTGACGGGACGCTATAAAAATATATCAAATAGAAAAAAAAGTGAAAAATTAACCTAACTTTAAAATGTTAATTATTTTAGCCCTTAAATACGTGCTGCTAGACCCTGACGTTTGTGCTCGCTTCGGCAGCACATATACTAAAATTGGAACGATACAGAGAAGATTAGCATGGCCCCTGCGCAAGGATGACACGCAAATTCGTGAAGCGTTCCATATTTTTCCCACATCGCAGAAGTCAGCCGTCCAACCACAATATCCATTATTTCCACTTGCTCCCGTTGAAAGCTATCCCTTCTACCATTCTTTGTTTTCTCTTCTGCAAATCGGATCTCTGAAGTACACTGGCTGACTTTCTCTCCTGGCACTCTCCAA
Source organism: Capromys pilorides (assembly GCA_004027915.1). NCBI lineage: Eukaryota > Metazoa > Chordata > Mammalia > Rodentia > Capromyidae > Capromys > Capromys pilorides. The sequence continues at coordinate 37,168 of PVKN010002682.1, forward strand.
CTCCTGTCAACGGGTATGAGGCGCGTCACGTGCGTGACGTCCCTGTAGGCACGATGGGATGGCTTGGGAGCAGACATCTGCCAGTCCCCGTCCCCAAGGTCCTGGCACACTCCAGTGTCCCTTGTGGGTGACACTGCCTCTCTTACATATTCTTGAAATGCTTTGCAGCCAACACTGAGTGTCTGCTGTATGCAGAGATTCAGGGCTCACAGTGAGTGCCCTGGGCCCTGCAGGGTGACAGGTGGGTAGCCAGCTGATGACCAACTGAGAGGCTGAGAAAACCCTCCCAGACCCACCCCCTGCTTCACATCCTCAATGTCTTTCTCTTCTTGTTGTATAGAATGCCCTGCATAAATGTTTGGTTGACTGGTTGGGTCTTTGTTTTTGTAGACTGGGTCTCACTACGTAGCCCAGGCTGGCCTTGCACTCCAGCAATCCTTCTGCCTCAGTCTCCCATACTGCTAGGATGGCCAGTATGCCCAGCATGTCTAGTTGAGACCCCTTATTTGCCAGTCTATGGCTGTAATGATGGGTCCTCACTGGGCTCCTCTGGGCATCACATGGAACAGAGCACAGACCTTGGCAGAGTCTCCAAAATGCCCCTCCCAGCCCCGTGTCCTTCCAGGGCCCCGAACTATTCTATGGTGAGACGTGGAAGACCTGTGACATCCAGGGAAGGGATTCAGGTAGCCCAGAGGCCCATCCCTCTCTTTCCAAAGAAGTCAAAAAGTCCCTGGGACTTGCCAGGTTCTTGCTTCCCAGCCTGAAATTCCTAAGATTCTGCCATCTGTTGACACAGTCAGCCCTTATCTCTGGTCAGGCGCCTGCCTGGCACTCTGCAAATATTTATGTTTTGTTTCACTGGGGATGGAGCTGAGGACGTCATGTATGGTGAGCCAGCGCTCTGCTGCTCAGCCACACTCTCATCCCTTTACATTTTTTTTTAAATTTTGCCAGCTGTGGTGGTACACATCTGTGGTCCCAACACCTGGGAGGCTGAGGCAGGAGGATTGCCATGAGTTCAAGGCCAGCCTGGGCTACAAGTGAGTCTAAGGCCAGCCTGAACTGCATTGAGACCCTGTGTCAAAAAAAAAAAGTTAAAATTAAAAATTTGAGCCAAACATGGTGATGCACATCTGTAATCCTAGCTCCTGGGAGGCTGAGGCAGGAAAATCACCTCGAGTTTGAGGCCAGGCTGGGCTACACAGTGAGTTCAAGTCCAGCCTGGACTACATAGCTAAACCTTGTATTGGGGGCTGAGCCAGGAGGATCACAAGTTTGAACTCCACTTGGGCAACTGAGCAAAGCAAGGCCCTCTCTTTACACCACAATGCCCATTAGTTTGTTTTGTTTTATGTATTTGGTACAGGGTCTCACTATGCAGCTCTGACTTGTAGCGATTCTCCTGTTTTCAGCCTCCCCAATGGTGGGGTTACAGGCGTGCGCCACCATGCCTGGTCTCTGGCTGGCTCAGCTCTCCCAGGGGCTGGGTCGGTGCAGCATGTGGTGCCGGCTCCAGTCCCTGCGTTTGCCTAAGCAGGCACTTAGTCTGCTGAGTTATCTCACCAAACCCACTATCAGTTTTTAATTTGATGCGTCACATCAAATTAAATTTAATTAAAATTGATTAAAATGAAAGAGTGGGGCTTGCCAGATAGCTCAGTTGATTACAGCACATGATTCGGCAAAGTCACCCAGGCGCCAGGGACCGAGGTTCAATCCCCACCTCCATATGGAGCATGAGACCTGCCCTTAAAGCAGCCTGAGCCAGCCCAAAAACAATAAAACCCTTCTCAGGTTTGAAGATTTGTACTAATAGTGTTTAGACAAGATGTTGCGTCTGTACCCTGTACTCTGAACAACTACTACGAAAACAACAATGTGCAATGTATTAATTATTGTATCTGTCCTACTAACCAGTTGTGAAACTGTCTCATTGCTCTTTCTTTCTCATTAATAGTAATCAAAAAGAAAGAAAGCAAAAGAAAGAAAGAAAGAAAGAAAGCCAGCCAGCCAGCCAGCCAGCCAGCCAGCCAGTGGAGATGATTCATATCTGAGGTCCAGGACATGTAGGGAAGCTGAAGCAGGAGCATCTCTGCGACCTGCAGGTTCAGGCCAGCCCTGGAATTCCTGGCTGTTCCTGAGCCTCTGGTGAGGGATCAGTCCTGGCAACCGGCCTCGCAGCTGGCCCTGCAAGAGTACCCAAGGCCCAAGCGTGCCTGGCTCCATGTGACCCCTGACCTAACCTGAACTCACCCCCCAGCAGCCTCCAGCCCTCCATTCAAAGCCCTTTCCCACACAACACCCCCACAGACCTTGCAAAGGAGCCTCTGAAGAACAAAGGATTCACCTAAAACTACCCTTCTGGATCTCAAACTCAGACATATGGAATGGAGAATGACAGGTGCCAAAAGAGGAAACAGCTGTCCTGGGACAGAGCCTCAGGAAGGAATCATCTCCCAGGAAGGGCGGGGAACTCAAGCCTGTGTTTTTAAGGAACCCAGTCAGCTGCTTACCAGATGTGTCTAACTCTTACTCAAACCTCAAAACCCCCTCCCCCCCCCAGCAGGTTTCTTTAAGCAGTTTTCAAACATAGCCCCCACCGAGGGACTCTCCTATCAACATGGCAGTGTTTCTTGCACTCTGCATGGGAACCAACAAATGAGTGACCAAGTAAGAGTTCATTTGCTCCTTTACTCATTTAGTAATTTATTTTTAATTTACATATTTATTTATCTTGCGCTTTCTGAAACAGGGTCTCGCTGCGTAGTCCAGCCTACCCTTCAGCTCTCTATGAAGTCCAGACTGGCCTGGAACTCATGGCCATCCACCTGCCACAGTCTCCTTAGTGTGGGGATTACCACTGTGCCTGGCTCATTTAGTAATGTACTGATCCACTGGTAGATGGAGTCCTTTGGGCTCCAGCACCTGTCAGATCCCCACTGTGTGCCTGGCTCCATGTGACCCCTCACCTATCCTGAACTCACTTCCCAGCAGCCTCCAGCCTCCACTCAAAGCCCGTTCTAACACAATGCCCATTTTCCCAGCTGATCCAATTGCCACACCTTCCAGCCACCCTTTTGTTCTACCAAGAGAACGTTCCTAACTCCTATGTATCCATCAAAGCCCCATCCTCAGCCTGCCTTTCCCACTGAAGTGCCTACCCGTGCCCTGTTCATCCCCCAGCTGTGAGAGTTCCTGGGAGGAAAGGAACAGGGAGTCGCCTTTGAGTGACAGAAAAGGGCTCTCATTCGCACCCCTAAGGGTCCCACCCAACAAATCCCACTAAGGTGAAAAAAGATAAACTGAGACCCAGAAAAGGTGAGAGGGAGACTTCGGAGCTCACAGCAGGAAGAACAGGGCTGGATACCTTGTCTGGCCCGCCCAGAGCCGCTCCCCCGCCTGCCTCAGTTTCCCGCGGTGGTAGGGTGGCCTTGTCGGCGGGCGGGGGTCGGCGGTAGCCGGAGACTCAGGAAGTCTCCGGCCGCAGGAATTCGGCCCTTCCAGGCCTTATAAGGGCATTTGCGCTCCGAGCCAATCAGCGGCAGGGGGCGGTGCCCACCCCGCCCGCCCCGCCCCGCCCCGCGCCCGCCGGGGTCCCAGCCCGAGTCCGACCCGTCGGCCGGTGTCCCGCCGCTTGGGTGTCCCGTCACTCGTGCGTCCCAGCCATGAGCTCCACGCAGTTCAACAAGGGACCCTCGTACGGGCTCTCGGCAGAGGTCAAGAACCGGGTGAGTCGGGGCTCAGAACTGTGCAGCAGCCCTTGGGGACGTCGGCCATCGTGGGGGACCGGGAGACCCCTATCCCTTTGCCCCCGACCTCTGGGGAGTTAGGGGTTGAGACCCCAGGAGATCTGGGGAGCGCCTGGGCCTGAGGTGAGGAGGGGAAGTGACCCTTACATCCCCAGCCTTCAGGAGGGGCCGGTCTAACCTCCTCCATCCTAGCCCCTGCCCAAGGGCCACCACTCCCAGAACTCCGGCCGGACGGCTCGAGAGGGTCTAGGGGGACCCC
>PVKN010002683.1:0-41071 GCA_004027915.1 Capromys pilorides
TTATTATTATTATTGGTGGTGGTGGTTTGTGTTTTGAGACAGGGTCTACCTATGCAGTGCAGTGTAGCCTCACACTCATAGTGATCCTCTTGCCTCAGTTCCCTAAGTGCCACTATGCTCAGCTCACAAATACTAAAAAAAAGAAAAAAGAATAATCCACAAGTCAATAAGCATGTTGGTCAGATCTTGTCCCTGGGTCTATAGTACTTGTCCTGCCCAGGTGTCTGGCCCATGTACAGTGGTCATGTACAGTGGTACCTCCATACTCATCATCAATGGGTCAGGGAGGCATGATGAGTACCAAAAATGATGAAACAAACTGTTCAGGCTGGAAAGGATAGCAAGACAGGAGGCAAGTGACACCAAGGAGTTCTAGCTTGCATGTCACATATCAAACAAATGATAAATATTGGGACAAAGTCTTGCATCAAAATGAATCAAGTACCAAATTCGAGTATTTTCACAGCAGTTTGGTACCAAGGTTTGACTGTACACTTCAATGAGCTCTTGATTCTCAGAGCCTCTTTTCTCCAGGGTGAAGCTTCCAGAGATTAGAAATGACTCTATCTGCATGACTCCCAGGACTCTTGGTGCTTGAACAGCGCTGGGCACATGCGGCACCACGGTGGATGAGCATCATCCTTGTGATGTCGACTGTGAACTCTACTGAGCAGGGCTGGTCCTGGCTCTCAGTGAGACTTGCAGAAGTTAAGGGGAGAGGGCTTTGGGTTTTGGGAAGTTAGAGAGGTTGGTGGCTTAGAAAGAGACCTGTAAGAGATGAAGCCATATTGCCTTGAGGAATGTCATTAGGGGTGCAAAAGAATTTCCTGAAAGTAGAAGATGACTGAGGCCAGGGAGTCAGCCTTAATGTTGGAGAATGGAGCTACCCAGGAAAGGAGATACTAGCCTGCCTGAGGCCAGAGTGAAATATGCTGCAGCTGGGCAGACAGAAGGCAGTCAGAGGGGCTGGGGAGATAGCTCTGTGGCACAAGTGCCTGCCTAGCACGTGCAAGGTCGTGAGTTTGAACCACGGTCAGAGAAGAAGGAGGAGGAGGAAGAGGAAGAAGAAGAAGAAAGCAGCCAGACGCACCAGAGAGCCAAGGACCCGGTGGGAGTCAGGTGTGCAAGCAGGGATTACAGAAATGGATTCCATGGAAGCAGGTGGGCTGCAGGCTGACAAATCTAAATGTTTTCAGAAGCTGAGGAATCCAACTCAAGAAGTCTGGCTTCAGAGCTTGTACTTTTAACCACTACACTGTGTGACATGTAGAAAGAATAAAGGTTTTAGACCTATAAAAAGTAAGACTCTATTTAACCTTTATGCTAAATGCCATATCAAAAAAAAAAAAAAAGCAAAGGTTCTGGAACCCTGCCAAGCCTGTGTGATCTCCAGTAGACACTTAGACCTGTAAGGCTTAGTCTCATTCATTTGGAAGCTGGAGAGTAATAACCAGAGATATTGAGGGTTAAGTTGCTTGACTAGCAAGCCAAAAGGGGCTGGCATGTGCAATTAGGGTGGGATTTAACCCAAACTGCTTTGGAATTCACCCTAGGGATCAGTAGAGCACACTTCTGGGTGTGTCTGGATGGGCCAAGGAGGAGTGGCCGTAGGGTCTTTGGTTCCAGCCCTCTTCTCCAGTACTTCCCCCCTGTTCTGCTTCCCCACCATTATAACTGAGCAACATTGCTCTACCAGGATGTCTCTGCCTCAAAGCCAGCCACGTGGACTACACTGTGGGAAATGAACCCTCATCTCCTTTAAGTTGTTAGTGTTGGGTATGGTGTCTCAGCAAAGAGAAAGCTGACTAACACAGTTGCTAGATTAAATAAAGACAGCTGTTGGGTGCTTATCCTTGTCTTCCATAAGAGCCCTGACTTCGGGGGCTCTCAAAACATTGCCCATTCTAGATCTGACTTCATCTTGCAGGGAGCCATGGGTCTGGGCTCACTGGGCCATAGGAGTTCCAGGTTTCACAGGGGAGAAGTCCCACTTCACATACCCCACTGTGATATCAGAGCAGACAAGAGACTTGGAAACAGTCAAGAGCCTGGCCCTAAGGAGGCTGAGGTCCCAAGCAACCCACACCTAGACGCCACAGATCTCATGCTTCTGGGAATGGGCTCCCCTTCTCCGTGTGCTCACTCCATTGCTGTGTACCAATTATTCACTATTCAGTTCACCCAACATATTTTAGGCACCTACTATTTTTCAGGAGTGGTCATCAAGAAGAACTTACAAACTGGATCATGTTTAATTTTCCTTTTTTCTTTTTTTTTTTTTTAAAAAAAATGTGTTTGGTACAGGGTCTCACTAAGCAGCCTGGACTCGCAGTGATCCTCCTGTTTTCAACCTCCCCAGCACTGGGATTACAGGCCTGTGCCTCTACACCTGGCATCAGTGGCCGGTTCAGCATGCCAGGGATCAAACCCTGGTCCCTGCGCTTGCCTAAACAGGCACTTAGTCCAATGAGCTATCTCACTGGTCCTTAATTTCCCTTTTCATCTCTGTGCATCTTGGAAGAAATGTGCTCAGTATCTGTTTCTAGGGGAATCATGAAGGTACTTTTAGAGATGGGCATGAGGAAGCTACAAATAGGTGCTCCAAGTAGACCCAAGGAGGATAGACCCTCCAAATACCTGGACCATGACGTCCAACCACAATTCTGTGGCCAAAATGCAGGGTGAGGATCAAGAACCTGAAAAGCTTCTCAGCTCAGGTGGGTTTAAGTGTCCCAAATGGGGAAATTTGGGACCACAGCAAACTACAGAACACCTGTCCCATAAAAATGGCATTCTTGCTTGGCACCACCTAAGTTAAAGGTAACAGATTTGCTGAATCTTCAAAAGAAACTAGAATTTTACTTTCTTTTTTTTCTTTGAGACAGGGCCTTGCTATGTAGTTCAGTCTCACCTTAAACTCACTATATACTTCGGGCTGGCCTTGAACTCTCAGCTTCCCATAGTGCTGGGATTATAGGCATGCATCACCATCTCCAGTTGAATTTTTATTTTACATGTCCAAAACTTCAGCATTACCTCCTAATTTTGGTCTTTTTTGAAAGTCTTGTGAGAGCTGAACAGAACTTGTCTGCCCATTGAATTCTGCTCAGAGGCTGCCAATTTGAGACCTCCAAGTGGGTCTGGGTAAGGAGAGATGTGGAGGGCTATGTGTCACAGCACCAGGTTCAAGGGACCTGAAATAGTATCCATCCTTGGGGTCAAGATTGTACTAGCCATAGCCCTGCCCTCCAGGGTGTTATACTCTCATATATTCAGGCAAAACAGCAAATGGCCAGGAAGGCTGGAACAGGAGACTGTGGGGAGCTCCCAGAGCTTGACAGCACTGGATAAAGCAGACCTGAGCTTCAAGAGGCCTTCCTAGGGGCTGAGGAGGAGACAGCTCAGTAGAGAAAGCGCTTGCCTGGCAAACACAAGGACCTGAGTTCAATCCCTGGTCCAAAAAAAAGAAAAAAAAAAAAGCACAAGAGACTTTTCTAAGAAGTCAGCCTTGATTCTGCAGTTCCAGAAGCAGAGTCTGGGGAGCTTTGGGAACAAAGATGAATGGGTATAACCTGTGCTAGAGAACCTAAAGAAAAGTCCTGGAGAATCTGCTTCCAGGTATCATGGGAAGACACTCTGCAAAGAACAGGGATGCAGTATGAGGCTAACCCAGCTGGACCTGGCAACCCCAGACTGACTTCAGAGTGAGAAGGCCAGTGGTATCCAGCTCTGGGCCTCCAAGTTCAAGAAGGCAATGTGGTGGGCTGGGGTGAGTGGGACAACTCCAGTCAGACTTCAGCCTTGACATGGGTATAAGTTCTTTCACATGACTAAGAATGGACAGGGCTGGTGAGATGGCTCAGCGGTCTAAAGCGCCTGCCTAGGAAACTTTAGTCAAGCGCAGGGACCTCGGCTGGATCCCTGGCACCACATGCTGCGTCAGCCCCACCCCAGGGCAGGCTGAGCCCGCCATAACACAAATAAATAAATGAAGTTAAAAAAAAGAATGGACATGAGTTGCTCTAAACCTCAGCTTCCTAATCCATGACATGGCCACAGTAATTGTGAATGTCAACTGGGATTGTGATATGAGTGACTAACTCCTAAAATCATTCACCTCCATTTCAACTTGATTTTTAATCAGCAATGTCCACTCCTAGACTTCTATTTGAAAGTGGAGTGTGGAGAAAGTACATGTAGCGTGCCACTGATCCCATTTCCCCCACATCTTTCTGTTATTTCAGGAAGCACTGATTTTGGGCAGCCTCAGCTGGAGAGACCGGAGTTGGGCAGTTTGCTCCCCGCTAGATGGGAATGGTAAGGGTGGAGTCCGTGCCGGGGAGAGGGCCCTGCTGCTGGGGTTGGCAGCTGTGCTGACAGAGAGCTCTTTTCCCCAGGAGGGTCCCTTTACACCCAACTTCCACCTGGGAGAGTGAGCGCCAGGATTAAACATTCCTGGACTGAGCTGGGAGGAAACTGAGGACCGAGCCCGCAAACCCTCAAGTATGCATGCTCCTAATCTGGCCTTGCGGATCTCAAACCCAGGAAATTTCGGTTCCCTCAAAATCCTCCCAAGTGTCCCAACGCCTCTGCCGCACACTCCTCGGTGGGTCTCGGTAAGTTTGGATATCACGGAGCCCTCATCAGCCGCATCTCCCGCCTCATTTGGCTTAACAGCTCGGCGCCTCCGTTATAGCCGGTACAAGCGCGGGGTACTTCATCTTTCCTCCCCGAGGGCCTGTCCGAAATTGCCAGCTCCCTCGGAAGTCTGCAGGAGGCTCAGATCCCCCTCCCCAAGCGCCCGCACCCCACCCCACCCCGCGGGCGACCTCAGCAATTTAGCCCCTCCCCAGCAGCCCTTCCGTGGTGTTGTCCTTAAGTCATCGCCCTGTTTTCGGTCTCCCTGTTCCTCTACCCACAGCCCACGCTAGTCCCAACTGGAAGCGTCTTGAAAGTAGGAAGCCTAACTCCTCGTGGTAAACCTCGGGCCAGTACAGCACGCGGGCATTCGGTCCCCGGCAGGGACCGGGCGCCGGCTGCCGGGCAGAACCCACCGGGCGGCGCACCCGCTGAGGTTCTAGAACCTCCGGTGGGGGCTGGAGAGACCCGCCCTTAGCCCTCCGCTGCAGCCGCACCCAGCCCACCCGGCAGCTCTCGCTATTCCCGAGTCAAGCCCACCCAGCCAGGTGATCGCGAACCTTCTCCCTCTCACACCCTAACAACAAACAACCCAGCGCGCTCTCCCTCCGGAGAAAGGGGTGGAGCCTGACCTCCGCCGGAGGCTGCCGCTGCTGCCGGGGGAGGGCTCTGTTTCAGTCCTCTGGGGAGTCGGTCCTCCCGGGAGTGGCAGGGGCGGGGGCCTCGGCGGGCTACCGGGCAGCCCTCTTCGCCCTGGCGCCCCTCACCCTTCTCGGTGCAAAGGGGGAGCAGATGGAGTGGCTTCCAACCGTGCCCCTTTCAGACTGGTGTACCTTCGGACCCCTGCACCCCTCCCCGCTGTGCACACCCACTCCTCCTCGAACCCTCCATCCCCAAGGGCAGGCTGAGACTAGGTGCCCAGTAGGCGGCGGGGAGAAGCTGCAGCTCTGCTGGGCTCCAGGGAGTCGAGGTGTGCCCATCCCCCACCCCTTGACGTACGTGTGTGTGTGTGTGTGTGTGTGTGTGTGTGTGTGTGTGATGTGCGCGCAGCTGGGCGGGGAGATGGACCCCAGGGACACGCTGACTAGGGCAAGAAGGAACCTGAAATGGGGTGTACTCAGCAGTTGTTGGGTCTGCAGTGAAGGCAACTTGGATGAGGGGTAGAGAATGCACCCCAAGGGAAAGGCCTAGGGCCCCAAAGAGGGCAAGAGTTGGGGCGGTCGTCACTGAGAGGAGAATGCAGAAACAGCTTTTGCTGGGAGAAGCAGTCTGCAAAGACTTCCACTGGCCAGCAATCAATTGGTAGGCTAACGTTGGACAGATGGGGGTTTTGGACACAGCACCAGGGCATGTGGTCCCCAAAGTCTGAGAACATGTAAGCCCCTCATAGCTTCTCCTGAGGAAACCAGATCCCGGAGAGACCCCTACCTCGCCTTGATTTCCTGGCCCCAGGCTGTGGCAGGAGGGAGAGATCTGTTCTTTGCTGGGCACTCAACAGCTGGCTCCTTGGTGACGAAGGGACCTTGCACCTCTGCTCAGTCTCAGGGGAACACTTCTGCCCCGCCAAGTAGGGAAGGGGGCCCCAGTAGTACTTAGTTTTGCCCGCGGGCAAATAATTTCTGGAGATCCCTTTAAGGAGGGGTGTTCCGATCCCTTTAAGAGGGAGTGGGTCACAGCAAAAGGACTATAAAAGTCCAGCTTTCTTTATTCTCCCACCCCTGGGGGCGTCCTATGATGGGGGAGGGGGTAAGTGCTGCAGCTGAATTCAATGGTTGCCTTGGTGTCCCTCCCTCGAGCACAGTGCCCTTTACCTTGTCTAGTAGGGCAGAGTTCCTGGGACCTAGAATTCAGGTGCTGGGGGTGGGAACCTGCCCACTCCTAGGAAAATGGGACCAAGCCATTGAATGGAGGAAAGAGAAAGAAGGTGGTTACTACCACCACTGCAGGGACTGCGCTGCCTGTTGGGGTGCCCTGCCCGGTGCCAGGTGGCTGGATAAGAGGGCATGCAATCTGCAGGGACTGCGGCGGTAGCAGTGGGGGGAGGTGCCTGGTGGCTTGACTGGGAATGACGGAGCAGCCAGTCTGTCCTGGCTGTCGGTCTACTTGTGTGGTGGGGGAGGGGTATGCAGCATGTTCTCTGGCCCTGGATATTTTCCTCTCCGCATCTCCCTCCACTCTCCTGCTCTAAAGCAGTTAACCCTTGCTGATGGAGGTGCTTAGGAAGAGAACCTTGCCTGATGCATGGTGTGAATAGCTCTGGAGACCTGATGGGTCCACTCCACTTTCCTGACCAAATGGCAAATCCTTTACAGTGGATAACCTCAGGGTTGCCAGGGAGAAGAAAGCTGATGGGCCCAGCATGGTAGAGCTGCCCTGGTGGAGTAGGGTGGGGGCAGCACCAAGTCCAGAAGAGCTGCAGGAGCTGAGGGAAGCAGTAAGAGGTGGAGCCCTTTACAGGTGTGGAAGGCAAGAAGCCCAGATGCAGAGGTCCTTGGAAGTGAGGTGAAGGACAGGAGAAGTCCCTTCAGGGAACAGGTAGGCTATGTTTCTCTGACCTTCCTCTTCACTGACTCGATGACTTGCTTCAACAGCATCAGGGAGTGCAGGGGGTAGATCCGTGGGCAGCACAGAAGGAACACCAAGTGCCTTTAGCTAGCCTATGTCCCCAAAGCACAGCCCACTGAGCCAGAGCCTCCTGGGGCAAAGGAGACAGCCACCCACACGGGAGCCTCTGCAGCAGGGTTCTTCTAGCTGCTGAGCAGGATGGGCAGGCTGGGTAGCTAGAGTGGGCTCTGCCTCCTCTCCAGTCAGGATTCCTGACTTTCCCTCCCACCCAGGCCCCAAATAAGACTACTCTTTTCTTCCCACCCCAGGACCACTGGATCTTTACCCTCAGATGCCAGCGAGAGGCCACTCCTGGGACCTCAATGTTATTTCTCAGGCCGAGCATGCACTTTCTGCTAGCTGGGTCTCCTCTCTGACCAGGTATATTTCTCTTCTGACCCTCTCAGCCTCACTTAGTCCATTACCAGGGACAAAGCAGCTGCCAATGCTGTGGCTAGGCTACTGACAGGAGCCCTAAGCCCTCTTCTGCCTCAGCCTGTGGCATAACTCAACCCCAGTGCCATCACTGCTCTTAACTCTCTATCACCACTCTCCAAAGAGGAGGGACCACTGAGGACTGGAACAAGGAGAGGGGATTCTGAGGTGGGAAGAAGGGCTCCGTGGTGTGAGCTGAAAGAGGGGCACTGCTGCTAAGAATCTGTCCTGGGAGGCTCAGAGAAGGGAGAAATCCTTTAATGTCCTACTTTTATAGATGTAGGGGATGTTGCTTCCTTAAAGGTGGGACTTGGAAGGACAAGCAGTTGTCCGGAGAGAAACTGGCTGTTTAAAGACTTTCATGCCACAGGTCTTTGTATACAGGCCCTTCCTTTAAATGCCCCCCCCCCCCAAAAAAAAAAAAAAAAAAAAAAGAGCTAAGACAGACTGGGCTCCTAGTGACCTTTTGGAGACAGTCTGGAGGTGTTACTTCCCAACCGTAGTGGCTGGCCGCCCTGCTTCTCAAAGGCTGCCTAGGTGAGTGCTTGACTGCCAGGGTTTAGGGAAGACTTGCCACTGGCGGCTGCAAAAGCCCCTCTGTCACGCTGTATCCGTGTTCTCCTGCTCTCCTACGTGCCTCAGCGCTCCAGGAGCTCCACTCTGCCCAAGGCGTTCCTGGGCCCAGCCCCTCCCGCTGCTCCCAGAGCTGGGTGACTTGACACTACTCTTCGCAGCCGGTCCTTTCACCTCCCAAAGCTCCCCTCCCCCGCCTGAATGGAGAATGAGGCTTTGTTTAAGGGTGGACTCAGCATTTCTTAAGAACCTACTGTGTGCACATCCTGTGTTTGCTGAAGTGAAGTTCTGCGCAAGCTCTCGAGCTCCAAGGAGCCCAAGATACAGACCCTTCGGCACCTCGCAGGGGACCTCCCACGCCTCTGGGTGACCTGTGCCTGCGGTGCCCACCCACCCTGCTGACCCTGAGAGCGTGCTCGGGCTTGGAAAGGCACGTCTGTGGGTGTGGGACAGTCACAGCAGTCAGTGACTAGGGGAAGCCAGGTGAGTGTCTCCACTTGGTCCCATTCTGGCTTGGGGACGCGGAGGGAGTCCAGCCGCGCCCGTCAGGCTGCCCGCCCCTTCCCTCCCCCGGAGAGCTCTGATGTTCCCCGCCGTGGTGGAAGAGGGTGTGTGGGTGTCAAGGACTCACAGACCCGGCTCTGCTGTCAGCTGGAAATGGATGAGAGTTCCACACTCGGCTTCTGAAGAGGGTGAACTGGGAGCTGGGGTGAGGGCGGTGGGCGAAGGGCAGAAACAGGAAAGAGATGCGAGTGTAGGACTACTGAGCCAGGACCGACCTTGCTTGAAAGGAAAGGAGACGTGGCAGGCAGGGAAGTCGGAAAGATGAGGCAAGGGCAGGAGGGGCTTCTCAACAGTCGGGGCCCTTTCGCTTAGCCCTTTCGCTGGGGCCCTTTCTGCAGGAAAGGGGGGGGTTGTTCTCGCCTGGTTTTCGGCCGGTCTTCCCGAAGCTTTGCCCTGGGGGTAGCAGCCTCCGGTGAGGGCGGGATGTCCCTTGTCCCGCAGTTTTCTTCAGTGGGTTCCGGAAAGAAGGGTAAGAGAAAAGAGGGACATGGAGAGGTGACGGTCAGGGCGGAGGTGAGGTATAATTTCTGTGGGGGAGGTTTGCAGCCGGGGGTTTGGGGTTTCAGGGTCGGGTCACCAAGGGATACGGGCTCAGGCTCTGGAGACGAAGAGAAAAATGCAAGAAGCTGGCAAAGAAAATTACCCCCCCCACACACATACACTACCCTTGCACCCTCCCCCTCCCCCCAGGCCCCTCCACTCCGCGCACCGCCTCCCCCGGCCGCCTCGTGCTGCCCCCTGCGTTGGGACGACCGACCCACGATTCTGATTGGTCGGAGACCGGGAGGGGGAGCCGAGGGCCGGATTGGCTGGCGGGGCCAGCGCAGGGCGGAGCGGCTGATTGGCGGAGCCTGCCTAGGGGCGCACCGCGATTGGCTGGGGACGAGGAAGCAGGAAGGAGGGCGGCGGAGGCTCTGCTCTCGGGGAGTTTGTGGGGGAACCGCGAGCGGCGTAGCGGATCCCGGAGCCCGGCCCCTGCCGCCCGCCCGTCCGGCTGCCTGCCCCGCCCGTCTGGCCTCCACCGGCCGATCGCCCCGGCCAGCGCGCCCGCCCCCCCTCGACGGCCCCGCCTGGCTCCGGCCCCCGCTCCGCCCGCCCGGCCCCGGCCCCCAGGAGGAGGCGCTGACGCAGCAGCGTGGAGCCCGGGAATTGAGCGCCCCCGGGGGGTTCCAGCCGCCGGATTCCAGCCCGGCCGGGGCCTGCGGGCGCCCAGAGCCGCGCCGTCCGCGAAGCCCGTCCCGGTGAGCTAGAAGCTGGGATCCAGGAGGGGGAAGGGGCGAGCAAACGGGAGCGAGCGAGCGAGCGAGGTAGGCGGACCAGCGAAGGGGAGAGGACCCGCCGCCCGTCAGCGCGCCCCACCGAGCTCGCCGCCGCCCCCGCCAGCCCGGGAAGGGACGGTCAGACGACGCGGAGCAGGTGCGGCCGCCCGCCCGTTCCGCCGCCTTCCTCTCTCGGGTCCAGCGCCACGGTCCCGCCATCGGGGAGCGCGGCGCGCTCCGAGGTGACAGCCCCCGGGGGCTGTGAGCCTTACAGGCCGGGGACGGGGTGGGTGGCGGCCGCAGGGTGGCAGCTCGGCCGGTGGCGGCGCGGGTGTCCCGGGCTATGGAGGGCGGGAGGACTCCGGTCGTTTCCTAGCTGCTGCGGAGCCGGCTTCCCGAGTGCGCGGGCGGCGAGGTCCCCGCCGCGCCCCCTCCCCCATCTTAGTCCCCGAGGCAAGGGGCCGCGGCCGGGGGCGGCGCCGCGGGATCGCCCGCCCGGGGTGGGGGTGCCCTCCCGCGCTGGTAGCTGACCGCTCTTTGCGGGGTGGGGGGGCGGGAATGGGGCTACCCGGAGCTGGGGGTAGTGTGGACCTGATCCGATCGGGCTGGAAGGAAGGGAGGCGCCGAAGACGGAAAGGGACCGGCACGAAAAGCGAGTGTGGGCCGCGGGAGGCCCGGCGGGGACCATGCGGGGCGGCTGCGGAGTCCGAGGTAGGGCGGGGGGAATCGAAGTTGTCAGACTGCCTCCAAGTGACAGCGGGACCCCGTGCTATCGACTCGGCCTTGTCCTGCCCTGACCGCCCGGCCACCTTTCCTCTTCGGCCGGGCGTGGGGGGTGCTGGGTCAGGTTGGGCCCGAGGGGCCCGCTTGGCCGTGGAGCGCCGGACAAAGGCGGCTCTCGAGTGGGCACAGGTAGTGGCTCGCAGGAGGGACCCAGGTCCGGGGCACCCACTCTGAGGTGTAGCACAGCTAGAATCTGCCCGAGACTGCGGGGGCTCGGACACCCGCCGGGAGGAGCTGCGGCACTGGCTCTTGATCCAACCCTCTGATCGCCTGGAGGCTCTGGGAAGAGTGGGGTCGACTCGGCCGAGGCGGAGGGGCAGGGTGGGGGTGTGCACACCGTGCGTCCTGGCGGGTGGCGACCGAGCTGGTGTACTCACTGAGGCGACAGACCTGTAAGCTGCCCAGAGAGCTTGGCATTGAGGGGTTTTCAGCAAGCTGAGTCTGCCTACAGGCAGAGGTGTAACTCTACCTGGATGTCTTCTGGCCACCCGTTGTGGACTTTAAGAGTGCAGATAACTAGTTTGTTTAGGACCAGAGAGAGCCCCCAAATGTGTTCCCACTGTCTCTACACAATTGCTGGCAGCACTTGGCCTTTGTCAAGAAGAATCACAGAGAGGGAAATGAATTTATGAATACAGGCAGAAATGTAATGATGAAACAAAAGTTTCCAAGTCTTTTTCCTCTGTGCCACTTGAGACCTTCCTCCCCACCCTCTTTTACCTCCATATCTTCCACAAAAAGCTGAGAAGGCCGTCAGGAACCACATGTTTCAGAAGGACATCACTGTCCTTGGCCAGCTAGAACACACTTGGGAACCACTAGTTTAAGCTGTGCCTCTAACCCTATCCATGATCAGCTCTCTTAAATTCGATGTTGCTTGCCCATTTTTGTAAAAACTCACTCAGCTTCTGTGCCCACTCATGTGAGCCCACAGCTAAAGAAGGACCCATGATCACAAAAACAGGGAAACCCAGGCTGTTCAAAAAGCACTTCTGCAGAGAATCTGGGTGCAGGTCACACTCAGTGAGGCAGGTGAGGAGCTAGCTGCTTTTAGCTGTGGTTGGCTGTAAGCCCACCCTGGCAGAGCTGCGTGTCATTGGTGCCAGAGGGGGTGGTAGGGCGTGGAATTAATTCACAGCCATCCTTACACCCCTTCCCTTTAGGGTCTGGACCCCAGTGGGGGTGGAGTTGAGGCTTGTGGGAAAGGACAGTATTATTTAATGCAAGAGACTTAAAAGTTTGTTCTGAGAGAGTTTAATTGTATGTCTAAAATCCGAAGAAGGGTAAAAAAGCTTTTGTGCTTTCTATGGGGTTATACAGCCTGTGATTTCTTTTGGTGGCAGTCAAAAGGGGTGACCTGGCCTGGCTGCTGGAATGTGAAGGGAAGTTGCCAAAATAAAATTTCCTACTTTGATAAGGTTCTTAACCTGGCCTGAGATTTGTGAGTGAGACCAATGTGTAGGTGGGCTAGCTCTAGGGAACTAAACTGGTGATGGCCTTGCTTTAGATGCCTCCCTTTCATTCTTTCTTTATATTATTCCACCATCCTGTCAGGCCTGTGTTGTCATCATCTCCTTTTTCCTCCTGCTTTCTCTGGCCCTTCAGTACACAGCTACCAAATCATTCTTCTTAAAGCACCCCTTTTGCAAATCCCTTATCCACAAAGCTATGGTGGCTTTCCCTCGCTGCAGTCTAACCCCAGATAGTGTCCTTGAGGCTCTTGCCCAGCCATGCCATGCATGCAGTCTCCCTGTACCTTTGCTCCTTCAGCTTCTACCCTCTTCCTCCCACTTACCTGTAGTCTTGCTGTTCAGGCTACTGAGGCCAAAGTAGGCATCTTCCTCTGAGCTTGGAGATTTTCAAACATGGTATCTTGAGCAGTTCTGAGGATAAGGACACACACAATATGAATGTTAAATGAGTGTGTGTGAAGCCTCCAGTACTTCTCATATAATGCTGTGTACATTGTTTTGTACTCTTTGTTTGCTTGCTTTTTGAGATGCTAAGGATTGAATGCAGGCCTTTGCACATGTACCATTGAGCTGGACCCCCATCCCTGCTTGTCTCCCACCTCCCCTTTTTGCTGAATAGGTAAATGCAGTTGGCTGTCTAGTTGGGTGGGAAGAGAGGGAAAACCTTCCCTTTGGCTCTCCGTGAGTGTTTAGTGTGGAGTCCTTGGAGATTTCTGACCTTTTCTGTCAGAGACATATTGGCGGCACATGTTTGGGTGTTCTAACATGGGAATTTACCTGCCATTTCTGGTATTGCTGCTGGCGAATTTAGTCCTGTGACTTGCTCACACACCACCATATAGACATGAATTGGGGAAAAAAAAAAAAAACTATAACTCTGTTTTGCTTCTGCCCCACCAGCCCGGTCTCTGTTGCTGTTCTTATGCGATTTTTCTTGTCTGTGCTAAATGAATCCATATGTTTTATCTCCTCTCAAACTGGGTGTAAATGAGGGGGAAAACATGATTCTGAGAATAGAAAAGAGCAACAGTCCTGGGTCTGGCCTTTGGATGGGACCTTAGGGTTCATTTTGTAGAAGGTGTTTTGAGGTGACATTAGGGGCATGATTTGCCCCATACTAGGTCTTATCAGAAAGGAAAGCTGTGGTCCCAGCTCTCTCAGAACTTCTGTCAACCTTGGGAGACATGGAAAAGAAGACTGGTGAGGTGACTGGTATGAGGTTAGATGGTGAAAAACATTCTGTATCCATCCCCTTACCCCTGGCCCTCCCTTTTGTGCCCCAGTTTGGTGACTAATGGGTCACCATTTTCCTTCCTAGGGGAAGGCCACCCCTCACAGTTGTCATGGCAATGCAGACTTCTCCCTTGTCAATTAAAATCCCAACTACTTTTTTTACTGTAGCAGGAGAAAAGCTATCTCAGAATGCCTCTCCTGGGTACTCTCCTTAGTTGTTCATGAGGTTTTGGTGGTATGTGTTTCAACATGGTCCTTCCTATTTTTATGGGAATTGAGTTTTGTTTACCCTGAGTTTCTTTACTACCAGCAAATTAGGCTCCCCTTTTGGAGCTAACAGTTCCTGGAACACTTCTATCCAGGAGGAGAAAAAATTCCTGTTTATTCATCCACAGTTCAAGTTAAAAATCCAGGAGAGCTCTCCTTTCTCTTTTCATTTTGAATTAGAAAAAGTGCACTCCACACCTTTTCTGATATTTGGAGGTATGAGGTAAGGAGTGCTTGACACTCACAAAAGAAATGACCTAGAAGGGATTCAAACTCCTAGCATGTGTACTTCAAATTAGAGTTCCGTGGGGTTTTGCAAATCATTTATTTTCATTTCTCCCCACCTCTCTGTCCCAACGTCCAAGGGGACTTCATGTTTTCATCTTATCTGTTCTTACTCCTTTTGGCCTTGATCTGGCAACATCTGGCCTCAGTGTTATATCACAAGGTGAGTCACTGAGGAGAAAAACTTTACACAAAAACGTTGAGAGTTGAGAAGTAGGCTGCCAGCTGAAGTGCCGAGTTTATGGAGCATTATATGAACAGTCCCTATGTTAAAGGGCCTCCTTTTTATGAATGGGTTGTGAAGAATGTAAATAAAGCAGTATCTCTCAATGGAGAAGCATTTTACATAAGCAGTGCTACCCCAACCCAAGTATTTATGGGAATTTGCTAGCTGTCTGGCAAGGCTCACTTCCTTTGTGAACTTGCCATTCTTTGGAGGGACAAGGAGGGTGTGCTCCGGCTCTGAGGGCAGCCCCCAGCACTCTCATCCTGCAAGTCTCTCAGCCTTGACTTAATAGGCCAGCTCAGGACTAAAGTGCTTTTTAACCCTGAAAAGATGACAATACGCCATATGATCAAGAGTGAATGAAAATTAGAGGCACAGATTCCTGATGCTTGGGGTCCCAAGATTCTGTTGTACCTGACCTCTCAGGCTGCTTAGACCTCCCAGGACAGGGTGTGGGGGCGTCCTGGATGATGAAATCCTGCCTACTTTTATAGGAGGCACCTAACTGGAGTAAAATGGACTGGTTTGAATTTCAGCTCCTTTATGTTTTCCCAGCCCACCTCCTGGTACTGCCACTAATGAGCAGTAAAATGGCTAAAAAGGAGATGGAGGAAGAGCAGCTGCAGATGGCCTCCTGAGGGCCAGCAGTCCTGACAAGCACCCTCCCTCCCACTGAGTGCCTGGCCCCAGATCCAAATGGTGATTGAATGTCTTGCGCCCAGCAGCCTGGTCTGGAAGCTGGGGGTCAGAGGCCTGTGGATTTGGTGAGCAGGCCCTAGGGTGCAGTCGCATCTAGGATTTTGTGTTATATCGTAGGGGTGGTCGTTATAATGATTCCACTTCTTCCGGTGGGGAAATGGTTGCAAAAACACACCCCACACACCCCACCCTGCAATAGCAGGCCTTGTCCACCAGGAGGAAAATGGGTTTGTGTCTTAGCCCGGCTGATGTGAATTGGGTCTGTCTGCCTTTCTTTTCTCTTTTCTTTTATTTTTCTTCTTTTCTTTCATAGGGTCTCACTATGCTGTTCAGGCTGGCCTTGTGCTCACTTTTGTAGCCCCCAGGCTGGTCTTGAATTTGCAAAGATCCTCCTGGCTCAACTTCCAAATTGGTGAGATTACTGGCATGTGCCACCTGGGCCACGGTGGGTGCCTGCCTGCTTCCAGGGCCAAGACCACATGGCATGTGGGGCTGGGGAACGAACTCGGGTCCTTGTGTTTGCCAAATAGGTACTTATGCTCTGAGCTATCTCTCTGGCCCCTGGGAACTTATTGCTAAAGTACTGTGACAGAATGAGAAAGTGAATGCTTATTCTATGGGTGCAAGTTACAGATTTGCCTTAGTTCCTTTTCCAGTGGCTGTAGGGAAGAGAGGTGTGTTGACCTTTTGCCTGTGGGTCAGGGCATGGGCTCTGGTGTGCTTATGCCTTTCTCGTGAGAAATCTCAGGGACTCCCTGTTTCTTACTGATAAGGCTTTTTTAGTTTGGCCACAGAGGAGAGAGCACCCAGACTTTATCCTCCTTGAATTGCAGCTACCTGTTTGAAATGTGTGGGGATAATTTGGTTTGTTAATCACATTCCCATGTAGCCAGGAGGTTTAGAGAATTTGTGGTTTTTTAGAGAATATGTAGAAATTGGGAGTAGGTTGTTGTTAACAGTGCTGCGTGGTACAGAGCCTGACAAATGCATGCTAGAAGGGTGGCAAGGATGGACTGGACCCTCTTAAGTAGTAAGGAATGGTTCCTTACTTTGTGCCTGTAGGGACACGTACAGTTTGGGCAGGATATAGATAAGAGTTGAGAAAATGCAAGATGACTGTAAGAGATGATCGTTAGAGAAAATTGAGAGTATTGGGGTTTATTTGTCCCAAAGATAGGTAGCTTAGCGGGAAGTTGTTATATCTGTGTTAAGGCACCTGTCTGGACTCTGAGGACCAGTTTCAGTCTTCATTGAGGTCTCCTGAAGGAAGGGGACTTCAGCTGGGACAAAGGATGTGCATGCTTTCTTTGGGAAAGTTTATAGGTGCTTTTTTGGATTTACCATGAAGTTAGAACGATGTATCTTTGAAGCTCTCATTTCTTTCTAGAACAAAAAATAGTTCTCTAAGAGTTTCAGAACTATGAGCAAACTTTTCTGTAGAAACACTTTTTAAAGTTTTTATTTTCCTAGGCCAGGGTACAGATGCTATTTAAATGGAAGTCATCTTATTCCTTTGTGGTAAAAATTGAGGAGAACTGAGTAGCATGTTATATTGGCAATAATTAAAACAACAGAAACCAGGAGTAGTGGCATGTGCCTGTAATTCCAGTACTCTGGAGGCTGAGACAAGAGGATTGCTGTGAGTTCAAGGCCAGCCTGGGCAACTTAAGCAGGTTAGCAAGATCTTATCTCAAAATTAATTTAAAAAGTTTTTTAAGGGCTAGGGGTTCAGATTTTGGGTTTTAAGATTAGGAAATTTAACTGGTAAATTATATGTACTATATTCTGAAATCTAAAAAAAATCTGAGATACCAAATCTGAAATACTTCTAAGCATTTTAGAAAAGGGATTCTTGACTGATGTGGGGTGGAGCAGATAGTCAGCCAGATCTTTATTCATCAACAAACTCTTGTTAAGCATAGTGGATTTAGTGAACAGGAAGGCAGAACCTACCTATCATCACCATAGAGCTTGTGTCTTATTAGGGGTGGTAGTAGTCACTTAACTAAATGAGAGGCAGTCATGTTGTGTGCACATACAACACTCTGGTGGAGTTTGCCTTGTGATTTGTTCGTGCTAGAGGAGTGTTAGGAAGGCTTGGTCTTGATCTTTCAGGACTGGTTTATTGAGAATTTCTGGGCTTTTTTTTTTTTTTTCTTTTTTTTGAAAAATCTAGAGCAGAGCACCATCTTGGCCAGCTTGGTGGCCAAGATGGTGCTCAGTACTGGTGGTAGGTAACACCTCTAGTCCTGGCAAGTGATTGTAGAAGCCTAAACATAAGCTGTTGATTACTAGAATATTCTGATGGTTCTGGTTTTTTGGGTTTTTGTTTGTTTGTTTGAGATGGGCTCTCACTATGTTGCCCAGGCTAGCCTTGGACTCCTGGGCCACCAAACCCAGATCAAAATTTTTACTTTTGTAGTGCTAGGGATCAAACATAGGGCCTCCCACACACTAGCCAAACATTCAACTAGTAGAGTGGGATGACACGTTTTTTCAAGAATGTATGGATCAGACACAAAGGCCCACTTACAATCCCTACTACAAAGGAGGCTAAGGTAGGAAAGTCACAAATTCGAGTCCAGCCTGTGCAGTTTAGCAAGGTTCTGTCTCAAAATAAAAAAAGTAACTAAATGTTCTGGGTAACGTACCTCAAAAGCTGGGTAATGTAGCCCAAAGCTATATCAGTAGTGAGAGGTTTAGTACAAGCTTATTAGCATTTGGGTGCCTGATCCTCATTCCTGTTTTTGTTTTTTTTTTTTTTCTTTGGCTGGACTGGGGTTCAAACACACAACCTTGCACTTGCCAGGCAGGCACTTGTTCCACAGATCTCCCTGGTGCCCTTATTCCTGTTAGAGTACTTCTGTTCAGTTAACTACCTACAGGAAATGGCTTCTGCCCCAGGCAGGGTTGCTTCTGGCCTATCCTGGGCAATGTGTGTCTAGGTGAAAGGATCTGAGAGTCTTAGTTTGGAGCTCTTATTCCCCCAACATGAAGTAATCCCCATAGAGCCCACAGAGGTGAGTCTGGGGAAGGTGGTGTTGTGTGTTGCCTTGAGACCTAAGCCTTTGTTGGTTGCTGCTTCCTGTATCCCAAAATTATGAAATGCATTTCTTAGAGCACCACCACCCTCACTTGGCTTTTGTTTCTGTAGTATACCTGGCATGAAGGAGGCCTTCCCTAAGCTTCAGAATGAGGGTCTGGCTCAGAGTGCCTTCTGGAAAACTGTTAGCCGAGTTTGAGTCCTCTACCATGGCAGTATTGGTATCTTTACCTATGTTATGCCTATCCACAGTCCAGTTTCTCAGTTTTCTGATTTTTTTCAACCCTTAACCTATTACATGGAGAGGAAAAGAAAAAAAGAATGGACTGGGCCCTCTACTAGGCACTTCACATGCATTCTTCAGCTTCATCCTTACTGTGACATGCTCTGTGGGCAAGGAAACTGGGGCTCAGAGTTCAAGCCTGAAGTGGCTTTCAGCCCCACGTGGGCATCACATCTGCTGGCGGGGAGGGGAGTTGGCTGAATGTGCAAAGGTCACGAGAAGCGCCTTGCACCTGGGAATGAATGGCAGGTACTCTCCTTAGGTGGACAGATAGCCTTTGTAGATGTAGATCTGTGTTGTGCTCTCAGTAGCTGTGTACCAAAAGAGCTGGGAAAGCACAGGCCACCTAAAGAAGTCCACCTTTAAAGAAAGACCCTCAAGACTAAAACTGTGTTGCATGGGAATGTGATTGCCTTTGGGAGTGTACTCTGTCACTAAATTATATAGCCTCAACCCCTCCCCTATTTAGTACCAGGATTCAAACTCAGAACCTCAGGCTTCCTAGGCAGGTGCTGTTCTGCCAAGCTGTATCCTCCGTTCACAATCCCTTTTGATTTTTATTTTGAGACAGGATCTAAGCTGCCCAGCCTGTCCTTGTTGGAATACTGCTTTTTTTTTTTTTTTTTTTTTTTGCGGGACCAGGGTTCAAACTCACAACCTTGCACTTGCCAGGCAGGCACCTTGTGCCACAGAGCTATCTCCTGGCCCCCTGTCCTTGAACTTGACAGTCCTCCTGCTTCAGCTTCTGGAGTAGCCTAAATTACAGATATGAGCCACTGTTCCTAACATGATTACTTCTAATTTGTTGGTTTAGAATTTTTTCTTTTTCTTTTTCTTTCTTTGCAGGCAGACACTTATGTTGCTGAGCTACATCTCTAGCTCTTCTTTTTGTTCCTTTCTTTTTTTTTTTTTTTTTTTGTGGGACTGAAGTTCAGTTTCATGACCTTGCGCTTGCCAGGCAGGCACTTGTGTCACAGAGCTATCTTCCCAGCCCCTCTTTTTTTTTGGTGGTGGTACTGGAGGTTGACCGGAAGCATTTCACTACTGATCTATATCCTAAGCTCCCCCATTTTTGAGACTGTCTCGCTACGTAGTTTAGATTGGCTGTGAACTCTCTTATGGAGCCCAAGCTGGCCTCGAACTTGAGGTGATCCTCCTGCCTCAGCCCCCCAAGCGTTAGGATTACAGATGTGTGCCACTATGTCCAGCTATACCCAGCCCTTTTTTTTTTTAAGTTTTGAGATAGGATCTTGCTCACCCAGGCTCAAAACTTTTTTTTTTTTTTTTTTTTTTGAGACAAGTTTTTGCTGTGTTATTCAGGCTGGCCTTGAGCTCACTTGGTAGCCCAGGCTGGTCTCAGTTCACAACAGTCCTCCTGCCTCAGCCTCCTGAGTGCTGGGATTACAGTCGTACTCTTACCACACCAGGCTAGGTTCAAACTTTTGATCATTAGGCCTTAGATTCCCAAGTAGCTAGGGTTATATGTCTGTGTTTCTTTACTTGGCAGATTACAGTTTCTTAAATCAGAATATTGTTATATGGCTGAATGGTAATGTTCTCGGCGCACTGCCCTTGCTCGGTGGCTGTTATATAGCAACTTGGAATGAGGAGGGCCTTCCTGTTTGTCCACCTACCCCCACCTGTGGAAATGACCCTGCCTTAAGCCTAGGCAGCTCCTAATTCTGTGGGTAGACACCACCATCTCTGCTGAACCTGAATTCTAACATATCTGAAGGAGTGTATCACCTAAATTAGAACTCCCTCTCCTCCCTTCTGGATTGATGTGCTTTCAGGATTATGGAGGGCGATGTCCAGCTTTTGCTCTGGAGCTAGAAGGAAGCAGTGGTTTTGTACCCTTGGATACAGCCCTAGGCCTGTGTCCTCTGTATCTGGACTCTCACACTGGGCTAGCCAGAGTGGTCAAAGGTAAGGCCTGGCCTCAGGGCTAAACTGGATGACAAACCAGAACCTACCTGCATGGGATAGATGTGAACCTTCCCTGCATGACTGGTCCTGCCTCTAGGCTCCCAGAGCTACAGTGTGACGTGAGGAGCAGTTGGTGTGATGAGCCAGAGATAGTTGGAATCATTGCCTCCAGGGAGCGGGCCTGGCTCCTCAGATGGCCGTAAGACCTGAGGACCCTCAGCCCTGTCTGTATTAGGCCATTTTTGTTTGGTTGTGTACTGTGCTTCCACCTAGAATTGTTCCCGACCTAACTTGGTTGTAGAGAATTGAGTGCGTGCAGCAGTTAAAACTGAATGGCACCATATGGGCAGTGCTGGTGGCCAGTACAGCTACTTTCTTCACTGGTAGTCCCTGGGGTTGGAACTTTGTGCTACTAGAACTGAGACTTGTGTTGTTTGTGGTTGCAATCCTGAAACTTCAGTCAGATGTCAGAGCAGCAAAGTGCACACCCTCTGACCTCTTCTGGGTTTAGTGGTAAACTTGGCTTCTGAAGAACTCACCCTCTGAGGCATGGAAGTGTCATCTAGGGATGTAGTATCTGCTCTGCCCTCTCACAGTGTTGTAAACTGAGCCCCCTGTTCCCCTCATTTCACATCATAGTGGCTTTGAGTGTTTGGGGCAGCTCCTGCTCACTGCTGAGCACAATGATTTGACATCCAGAACACCATCCTTCAGTAAAGTTTGCTATATCCATTTTAGAAGAGGAAACTAGAGTTCAGAGAAGTAAAGTAAGTTGTTCATAATGGGCAGGGCTAGCAGCTACATTCATTCATTTATTTTTGTTGTGCTGGAGATTGAATTCAGGATGTTGCGTATGACAGGCATGTGCCTTGTAACCCCTAGTCCAGAGTTAATGTTTAAATCCAGGTCGCCTGCCTCAGAGCTTTGATTTTTTCTTTTTCTTTCAAGAGATTCAAGAGTTGCCAGAGCCTTTACCTGGCTTTACCATAAGAACTACAGCAACTTCCCATGCTTTTCCATGCAATAAGATCAAGTAAATTTAAAAGAAATAGCTTGCCTTTGTACTCTTGGTGCTTCTCTGTGACTTCTCTGTGACGGAAGATTCAAAAAACTTAGTGCTCCTTACAAACTTAACTTCCTGGGAAGAAGATATGAAGCTGGAGGGCCAGCCAAATAGCTCAGCAGATAAAAGCGCCTGCAATCAGGCCCAGAGGCTAGAGGTTCAATGCCTGGGCCTGCTGTGCTGGCCTCAACCAAGGGGCCCACTGAGACGCAGTTGAGACTGGGAGTGGTGGCCCACGCCTATAATCCCATCACTTGGGAGGCTGAAAGCAGGAGGATCACTCTTGAATGTGATCTATGTAGTGAGACCCTGTAGACCCTGTCCTAGATACAGAAGGGAGGGAGGGAGGGAGGGAGGGAGGGAGGGAGAAAGAGAGAGAGAGAGAGAGAGAGAGAGAGAGAGAGAGAGAGAGAGAGAGAGAGAGAGAGAGAGAGAGAGAGAAGAAAGCAGAATTCCCAGTATAATAGGTGGACCAGAACCTGGGTCCTGAGACCCTGAAAATTGGGGCTGGGTGTTGTCTAGAGCTGAGTGAGTAAAGGGGGAACAGGGACCAGGGCCAAGGCTTCTCTGCCCGGAGGCCACCTCTTAATGGGGCTTGGGAGCAGTTTGTGCTGTTCCTGCCCTTCAGGCCCCATCCTGGTTTTCCTCTCAGCACTGCCACTTCTTGCATCCATCCTCTTGCCTTCAGCTTGACAACTTGAGGGCAAGAGACAGGACATGTGTGGAATTGCCTCTTCTACTCCTGAGCAGGCCTGGGTGACACTAAGGTCCACACTCCACCATGACTCTTGAACTGGGTTTGATCCTTCTCTTGATGCTGAAACCATGGTGCACGTAGGGTAGGGCTGGTCTGTTAGCTAATTTTCAAGTACACTGTGGAGACCTGGGGTTCATCCTGAAGGCCTACTGGCCAGCTGTTGTGTTGCATCACAACTTTTCAGAGCTGGGGACACTCGCTTGTTTTCTTCAAGTGAGACCTTGCATGATACTATCTAGATGTGAGGTAATATACGTAGGGAGTCCCTCTTGGGAGCTTTCTCTCAAAGAAGCCTGGGTTACTAGACCTGGGGAGGGCAGGGCCTCCCAGACAGGAAAACAGTTCTGAGGACCCAGCCTGCTAGGTCCCCTGGCATTGGTAGAAAGTTTCTGGTTGTGTTGCCACGAGAAGGCTAGCAGGATTGGCCCACTGCCGTCCTGGGGTCATCTTCTCCCAGCCAGCCCAGCTGGGCCCATCCCCTGTAGGTTGGAGGGGCCCTGGCAGGCCCAGTGCTGCCCTGCTGCCCCCACCCCCACCCCCTGGAAAATCTGAAGCTGAGGTTCTCACAGGCTCACAGGGACTTCAAAGCATGACTCACACATACTCTCCTCTTCTTGTCTAGGAGTGCAGCAGAAGCAGGCAGCAGAGACCCCAGCCTCTACTTAGGACAGTGATGTTGTAGCTGCCTTAGGCATCACATGAAAGTTGGGAGTTGTTTTGCAATATGCTTTGATGGCCTTAGGCAGTTTTAGCAGGTGACAAGGCAGATTTGGGGAAGGCTAGACTAAGATTTCTGTCCTTGATTTGGAAATGAAACCTACACTGATTTGAAGGGATCACCCAGATATCCATCCAGGCCTCCCACCCCCAACCCCCATGAGTGTCCCTAAGGAGCTGGAGTACTGAATGGGAGGTTAAAGAGCAGCATTCTCTACAGGGAACACATTCTCAGCTTCCAGGCTCAGGCTCCTGAGAGAGAGCACTGCCTTCCCTTCCCATCTCTCCCTGCTTAGGGCATTTTGTGTGCTGAAAGAAAAAGACTTGAGTGGCGCCAACAGGACCTCCTCCTTTGCAGCCCACAAACTGGCCAGTCCAGCCTATCCCTGTTGAGTCTTCTTAGGGCCTAGCTTTTTCCCATTCAGCCCCTTCTTGCTCTGTACTTGGGTCTGTGTCCTCAAGGGCCACAGGCCCAGGTGACCTCAGCCTTGGCCCCTAGCCATTCACAGGCCCAGCCTTCTGCTGACTTGGGGCCTTTTGAGGGGCTTCAGCCCCTGCTCAGTGACGTGGTCTGTTCTCTCAGCCTCCATCTGCAGGTTCCTGGATTTTCCTAGGAAATATGGATGTGTTTTGCTGCTGCTTGAGGTATGTTACTCTACCTCAGGGAGCCCTGGTTTGGAGACAAGGGCTTGTTTTAAAGAGTGAAAAAAAGCATTGCTTTTAAGCATGCTGAACAGCTGGGACAGTGGTCACCCTGATTCTAAGGAGGAAAGAGTCTTATGGAAGTTAGTAAATGCCTAGGATTTTTTGGAGTGCTCTGTCTGTGCTCCAGGAATGAATGAATTTGCCTCCTGGGACTATCTTGCTTCTTGTCTGATCTCTGGACAGTAGCAGGTTCCTGCATGTGGCCAGAGCAAAACCTGGCATGCCTTCTGCCCTTTTATTTTGAGTCCTTTCTAAGGGTTCAAGTTACTTATACTGCCCTCAACTAGCTTTTCTGAGCATCATCTCTCAGCTAGTATTCGGTATCTCAGGAAAGAAGGTGCTGAGTGAGTAATCCCACCCTCTGGTCCAAGGCCACAGGCATTAGGTATGAGGGACTCAGCAATCCTCTGGGGTTCTGAGGCTTGGGATTTCCAGAGTTAAATCCCTACCCACTAGGGACATCTCCCATCTCTGAGCAGAATAAGTATGACTGTCAATAGCAGTGGAGAGACTAAGTTGAAAAGCCGGACCTGCTGGGTGGGAAGGATGACCTGGCCTCTGTCTGGCTCCTCACTTTGCCACACAGAGTGCTTATAATCTGAGCTGGGAAACAGGCAATGAACAGTCCAGGAGTCTCTGACCAGCAATCCCCTGCCTTTTCGTACATATAGTTCTGCATTACTTTGACCTTGACTCCTGTCTTGGACAAGGCACAGCTGGCTCTGGCCTTCCCCCTCCTCTCTCTGCAGTGTTTCTAGGGCAGTGATGGTGAACCTTTTAGTGATACAGCCAGCTGTAATACGTGTGCCATAGGTTCGCCACCACTGTTCTATTGGAAAAATAGGAAAGTCAGAGCTTTGCTTTGAGCTCTTCCTGTCCCTTGGCTCTGGAGTCTGTACTGCTCTGTAGAGTCCCCAGGGCCATTGTTCAGAAGGACCCTGAGCTAAGAGGTTAATAAAGGAATCAGTACTACACAGCTACTGATAGCCTGATTTCCTTGGGCCTTTGCACTGGAAAGGGGGTCCGGGGAAGAATCCAGACTAGAGACAGTAGGGAAGGCCAGAGTTTCTGCAGGTGAGGCTGGGTTCATTGCAGCAGGGGAGAAAGCAGGCAGGGCAGGCCAGAGCAGTCTCTTCTCATCGTTTGTGTCCTACAGATTGGAGGGACTCCATGACACACACTTGGAGGAAGTCCCTTCCCATGCTGAGTTCTGGCCCCACTGGCCACCAGGAGCCACTACAAATGGAAGACAGTAATATGGAGCACGGAGCTGAGAGTGCGGAGCCAGGCATTCCTGAGAGCCCTGGGCACCTCTC
Organism: Capromys pilorides; assembly: GCA_004027915.1. NCBI lineage: Eukaryota > Metazoa > Chordata > Mammalia > Rodentia > Capromyidae > Capromys > Capromys pilorides. The sequence continues at coordinate 24,849 of PVKN010002683.1, forward strand.
CGGGCGCCGCAAGAACTACCCACTGCGTAAGCGCCCATTGGTTCCTGAGAAACCCAAGGCCTGCAAAGTCCTGCTGACTCGCCTGGAAAATGTGGCTGGTCCACGGAGCGCAGATGAGGCTGACGAGCTGCCCCCTGACCTGCCCAAGCCTCCCAGCCCTGCCCCATCTAGTGAGGACACTGGTCTTGCACAACCCCGCAAGCGGCGCCTGGCCTCCCTCAATGCAGAGGCCCTCAATAACCTGCTGCTGGAGCGGGAGGACACCAGCAGTGTGGCAGGAACCCGCCGCAGTCGAGGGGGGGACCCACACCGCAGCCGGGACCAGGATCGGGACCGGGACCGGGCTACTGGCAGCTGGTCTTCCTCTAAGAAGCGGCCTCGACTGGGAGACCTTGGAGAAGGAAGCCGGGACCTGTCCCCAGATCCAGCACCAGATGAAAGTGCCCGCCGGGATGGAGACCTTGCTCCCAAGAGACTGGCGAGCCTGAATGCAGCTGCTTTCCTAAAGCTGAGCCAGGAACGAGAGCTGCCCTTTCGGCCTCCTCGTGCCCACGCAGAAGCAGATGGGCGCTCTGCTGAGCCCCCAGCACCCAAGGTCCTACGGCCAAAGTGGGCCAAGATCAATGGCAAGAACTATCCCAAAACCCGGCAGGGGGCAGGCTCTGGGGAGGCTGCGGGCTGGCAAGGGCAACCTAATGAGCCAAGGCCATCAGCCACTCCTCAAGGGCCGTCTGTCCAGCCGTCTTACCAGCCCCAAAGCAAGGCTCTGGAGAGTCCACTGGGGCTACGTCCCCACCTACCTCTCTTGATGGGTGGGCAGGCAGCCCTAAAGCCAGAACCTGGGCGCCCAGGCGAGGAGTCACCTGCCCCAAAGCAGGAACTACATCAACCCTCTTTCCCTGCACCACAGCTATCCCCACTGCCAATGCCTGGCAACCCCGCTGACTACAGTGGTCTGTGTGGAGGGCCTGAGCTCACTGCACTTGGCAGTTTCTACCTGTACTGTGGCCAGGACGGGCTACAGTGTGGGGGCTATTCTCCCTGTCCCATGCTCCCTGAGGGCAAGTTGTCTCCAGTGGCTGTCCCTAAAGAGGGGATCCTCTTGGCGCCAAGCTCCGTGCCCTCAGGCAGCCCTTTCCAGCACCCTGCCTGGAGCTCCTCTCCCTACTGTTCCAGTGAGGACACTGGAGTGAACGGCTATAGCATCTGTGGAGTATTGCCTCTGTCTCTCACTCACATTGGCACTACCTGTGGTGGCTGCCCCTACAAAATGCCGTTTGCAGCAGGTAAGCCCTCCATGGTGGGATGTGCTGGGAAGTCCCTGGGACATGGTATTCTGTGGTGGCTAAGCTGTGGTTCCTGGCAGGGGCTCCTTTAAATGTAGCTACCACTTGGAAGATAGGAGATTTGAGAAGAGAGGACTTACTCACTCGGTACCCCATGCCTAGGAGCATCCCTAGGAATGGGACCCTGTGCTTAGCTTCTGTGACTTGCTTTGCTCAGGCTGCTGATAGAGACTGAGAGTCCTGGCAGCTAGGTATCATTGCAGTGGTAGAGGCTATAGGAGGGCTGTCTTTCCTTCTTGTTGGGATTTCCATTCTTACACTCTTAGATATGTGCCCCACCCCACAAGGAAAGGTAGACTTCCTTACTTTCCAGGGACTCAAGACAGTCTGCATGCTGGCTGAGTTCAGCATTCACACAAAGGTTGGTGCATTCCAGGCTCAGGAGGTCTCGCCAGCTGTGGTAGAGCAGCTTTGCCCTGGCCATACAGGCCTTGAAAGAGAGGGGATGCCCAGACATAGCATCACCGTGCTAGCCGTGGACAGGTGAGCATGCGCCAAGAACAGACAGGCAGAGTTCCCTCACATGGCTGGTGTAGTGTTTGGGCCCATATCTGTCATGTCTGCCTTCATAGGAAGACTCAAATCTTATAAAGGCTGTGGCCCAGTTGGTGAAATACCCCTAGACTGGTAGGGATCTCTTCACCTGCCTCTTTAGGTTGTCTCCCAGGTTGTGGGTAGATGTGAGGGGACAGGAGCCGTCCTGGCTAGCAAGTCTGTGCTGGGTAGGAGATGAGGAATGGGCCTTCCACAGCTTTCCCCTCCCCCAGTCCTTTCTTGCAGGGGTCTATAAAACAACTTTATAAACCACTTGGCTCTGGCCAGACTGGTTGTATCAGGTTTTGGCATGAGTTGGAACACTGAGACCTGAGAGCAGTCTGCTTCTTGGGCTTTTCCTCTTCTTCTGTGCCACTCCCCAAGTCTAGACCCTCTCTGCTCACCCTTATAACAAGATCACTAATAAACACCATTTCCAGCTACTATTCTAAGTGCTTTATATGTGGGAGGGCTGTTGGTACCTAATTTGGCTTCAGATGGCCTGCAGTGAAATGCTCACCCCCACTTCTTTCCATATGACCATTGATAGGACAAGACACTTAAGTGAAGTTTAACTGGAAAGTGAAGGCAGCTGCCTATGTCATGAGATTGTTTTAGGGGTGAAATGAGTTAATATGTTCATAAGAAAAATAAGCAGGAAATGCTGTACAACACTCACATTGGCTTTGCAGGGAGGGCAAACTGACTCACTTGAAATCACATGACCAGTGAGAGGCAGGTGTGTGATTCGTACCCCAGTCTGTGTGGCTGCTCAGTATTGTGAAAGCCCAAGAAGAGTTTAAGACAGAGGATTGAAGCTATTACCACTACCTCTCCTTTCACAGGGAAGATGAAAATTGCTCTTGGCCAATCTCCACAGTACAGAAACACCCCTCTGCCACTTTGGGGATCAAAGTTATCTCACAGTCCTAGCAGAGGCCATTGTCATGCCTGCTACCTCAGGGCCTCTGTGTGCATAGAGTTAAGAGAGGCGCAGGCTTTGGAAGAAGATGGGTGAGGCGAGTGGGGCTTTAGCTTATCTTTATCTCCCCTCACCTACTGTCCCCTTTTGTAGAGGGCTGCAGGTCCCTGGGCCAGCTGGAATTTCCTCTCCCAGAAGCTGGCCACCCAGCTTCGCCTGCCCACCCCCTCCTGGGATGTCCTGTGCCCAGCGTGCCACCTGCAGCGGAGCCTGTCCCCCATCTTCAGACACCGACTTCGGAGCCCCAGACGGTAGCCCGAGCATGCCCTCAGAGTGCCAAGCCTCCCAGCGGTTCCAAGTCAGGTCTGCGCACTGGCTCTGGCTGCAGGCACAATGCCAGGAGCAAGGCTGCCCGCAGGCCCAGCCACCCCAAGCAACCTCGTGCCCAGCGGCCACGCCCTCGCCGCCGCCGTCGCCGCCGCACCAATGGCTGGGTGCCTGTTGGGGCTGCCTGTGAGAAGGCTGTCTATGTCTTGGTGAGTGCCAGATCTCAGCTGATGTGGTGGAACGGGGATATTGGGCCTGTAGTGAGTTGGCTCTGGCTATGTAGAGCGTAGTTCGCTCGTACCTCAGAAACCAGTAGTGCTGGCCCAGCCCTTTACCCTATTGCTTGCACCACGCACTGTGCTGGGTTGGGGGCTCCAGCAGAGCCAGCTGATGACTTGTGTCTTTCACTGGCTCTTGGTATAGGTGTGGCCTTGATGTTTCTTTGCCTCTCACCTTTGCTCATTCTGTCCTTTTCATCCAAAACTGTAGTTCAGTTTCATTGTATAAATTGGAAGATTTTGTAGAGATTTTTTAGGCAAGTACCTATAGAGGAAGCTGAAATGGGCAGAGAAAGTTATTGGTGTGAGAATATCTGGGATGATGAGGAATATCAGCTAAACTGTATTGTATACTGGCTAAATTTGATGCCACTGCTAAGCATTTGACACATGGTAGTGCTTTACATGGTCCCATAATCATTCCCAGTTTACAGATGAGGAGCCTTAAGCTTAGGAGTACATTCAAGAACTTGTCCAAGGCTATGTCATATAAAACTGTGGTTTAAGATTTGAGCCCAGACATCCCTCCTCTGAGGAGGGCGTGACAGCACATCTCTGCTGGAGTTCTGCAGAGCCAGCTGTCGGGCTGAGCCTAAGAGCAGCCCAGAAGCTTGGGTCTGCTCTCCCACCTGTGTCCATTTTCTTCCCCACCCTATCACTGAAAACCAACCTTGGAGAGAAAGGCCCAGTGTACCAGCATGCTCAGTCCTCAAACCATCCTGTGGAAATAGTAGCGAATGCCGTTCCTTCCCTACCTTCGTCTGTCCTCCCTCTGTGTGGGGTTTCAAAAGCCTGTTGGTGTCACTGATTTGTTGCCTAGGATGAGCCAGAACCAGCCATCCGAAAGAGCTACCAGGCGGTAGAGCGGCACGGAGAGACAATCCGAGTCCGGGACACTGTTCTCCTCAAGTCAGGCCCAAGAAAGACATCCACACCTTATGTGGCCAAGATCTCTGCTCTCTGGGAGAACCCTGAATCAGGTACACCACTGGGGACCCAAGGGACAGCTGCCTTCACTAAGATTATAGGCTTCTGGTCAGCCCTTCTGGGACTGTGGGCTGGCACAGGCCTTCCCATTCCTGGCACAGAGTCTGTCTTCCACTTACATGGGGTCTGTCTGCTACCATCTGGGAGCTTGGGTTGGATCAGCATATGAACAACTTTGCCAGCCACACAAACACCTGTCCCCCATACCTCACCTGTCAGTGCCTCCTTTCTGGCCTCTTCCATGTATAACAGCACTCTAGGCCACCAAGTGCTTCTCCTAGGGCAGGGGAATGGTACTTGGAGCCTGCAGGGCCAGGTATGGAGTTTGGACAGGCCTATGGGGCAGGTGGACAGCCTGACTGCTTGAGTAACCAAGAGTGCCACCTCCAGCGTGATCCCTTCTGTCCTGTTCTCAGGAGAGTTGATGATGAGCCTCCTGTGGTATTACCGACCTGAGCACTTACAGGGAGGCCGAAGTCCCAGCATGCATGAGGTGAGCTGCCTGACAGGGGCAGGGAGTGTGGCATAGCAAAGCACATGGTTCTGAGACATGCAGTGGGGAAGGCAGCCCATTTGTGGCTAAGTCCTTGGGCTTGCTGCCTGATAAACCAGAGAACCTAGGGAACCTCTGGAGTTTATCCTTTTCCATTACTGCTCAAGTCATGTTTCAAAGGAACTAATAATTTTTTCTTCAAAAATGGGCATAAAAGGGGCCAGTGAAATGGTTCAGTGGTCTAAAGCGCCTGCTTAGGAAAGCTCAGGCAACTGCAGGGACTGCGGTTCAATCCCCGGCACCACATGCTGCGCCAGCCCTACCACCAGGGCAGGCTGAGCCAGCCATAAAATAAATAAATAAATAAAAATTAAAGTTTAAAAAAAAAATGGGCATAAAGGAACCTCTTAAAGCCAGGGCTTGCCAAATGTGAATGAGGGATGTTTTGTAACAGAACAGGCAAGACAGGCTGCACACCTAGCCCTGGTATTCCGTTGCATGAAAAAGCCAAGAGATGAAACTCCTCCCACCACCTGCTAGGTTGTCTAGGCTTACCTTTTACTTCCTTTCCCCTTATAGGGACTTCCAACTAACAGGGAAGATGGAGACCAGTTCTCTTTTATCCCCATGGGCAAAAGGTGGGCAGGGTTGACAGTCAGGCATCTAAAGGTCTGGGAGCTAGAGAGCTACTGAGCTATTTTTTGAATAGGATGGGATCTAGAGTGCCTAGAGGCAGAAAGTGAAGCACACCTATGAGCAGGTTGCTTTTCCAGAGAAGCTCCCTATCTTGCTGGAGTCAGCCAGGCTTAGCAGGGCAATGCCTGCATCCCCTGGAATCAGGTGCCTTTCAGTCCTGGTAACCAGCCTCTTCCTGTCTCCCTTTGAGCCTTTGCAGAATGAAGTTTTTGCATCTCGACATCAGGACCAGAACAGCGTAGCTTGCATTGAGGAGAAATGCTATGTGCTGACCTTTGCTGAGTACTGCAGGTGGGTGGAGCCCTGCAGCCTCCCGGTGTCCTCTTCCCTGGGACTTTTTTTGGGAGGTGGAGAGGGAAACACATTGGATCCCCGCGGAGATGGCATTTGCATGAGCCAAATCTCCCTGAATTTCTTTTTTACAACCTGCCTGCATCATCTGATTGATTTAGAGTGAAGACAAAAAAACTGTTGTTCCACCCGAGATAGTGTGGTTGAAGCAGAGTTGGGGGCTGACAGTACGAAACAGTGTAGGAGAGGGTCAAGGAGATACAGCTCAGTGGCATAAGCACCTACCTGGCAAGTTCAAGGTCCTGAGTTCAATCTCTGGTACCAGGAAAAACTAGCACAACTGGCAGGTGATTGGGAGGGAGACCCTGGCAGTGTGGCTCCCCTACATCAAAGAGGAGGAAATGGTGGTTGACAGAGCAATCCCATCCCCCAGGACAGGAGCAGAGTCCCCCTTGGGAACAGGAAGGGCTATCCCGGCTCTCAGGTCAAGGCTGGGAGGGAATTTTTCTCTCTGTAAAAGACAGCAAATGGTCTCTTACTGCAGATTCTGTGCCATGGCCAAGCGCCGAGGTGAGGGCCTTCCCAGCCGAAAGACAGCACTGGTGCCCCCATCAGCAGACTACTCCACTCCGCCACACCGCACAGTGCCCGAGGACACGGACCCTGAGCTGGTGTTCCTCTGCCGCCATGTCTATGACTTCCGCCATGGCCGCATCCTCAAGAACCCCCAGTAGCCTCCTTGTGCCCACACTGGGGCTGCCCATGAACAAATGGGGTTCTGGGCAGGGGGCACTGCTTGAAGCACAGCACTTGGTTGAAGGGCCACAGGGTCTGGGTTGCTGTCCTGTGGTTCTCTTGGAGGGTGAGGGCAGGGGCTCCAATGGATTTTGGGCCCCTGGGAGGGAAGGGGAGGTTAAGGTAGAAGGAAAGCATCAGGACCCTCAGCTTGGCCCAGGGTGCTTATCTGTGGTTCCCTGGGTGGAGACTCCTGATGAAGCAGTCTTCCCTGAGGCTGGGTCATTCCTGAGGGACGCAGTCTAGGGAGACACCTGGACAAGGAGGACAAATAAAGTCCTTGAGAAACTAAGCCCAACAGGCCCTTTCATAGCCTCCCCTGAGCCCTTCATGGGAGGCAGGAGCCAGCTTTACCTCACCCACTGTGACCCATCGCTTCCCTGTCAGCCTGGGACCAGGCTCTCCCAGATTCTAGCACAGTTCTGAGCTTGTTCCTTTGAGGCATAGGGAGCCAGGGGCTGGCTTCCAGAGCATTGACTTCCTTTTCTGGACTTGGGGGCCTTACCCTGGCTTTCCTCCTTTGCCTCTGCAGTAGCTACTGGTGCTGGGACAAGTTGACCCGGCCCTTGACAGTCATAGGTGGCGGCTTGTGGGAGTCAGCTTTCTGCCTGCCTCCTATTGAGGGGTGCCTGGCTGGTATGATTTTCCAGAAAGTTAACTGATCATTGTGGAATTTGTCATGTCTAGAAGGACAGATGGGTGCTGGGAAAGGGTGGGGGGCAGGGGGCAAGAAAAATTGCTACCTGATTGTTGAAGATTTTTCCTCTTGCCTTACACTTGGAGGTTCTGGGAAACCTCTTGCAGAACTTCACACATGACTCTTCAAGCCACACCCGCCCAAAATCAAACCAAAGGAGCGTTGTGGCTCCCCTTGCCCCGCCACCCCTTCCCCTAGTCTTTTGTAGATTGCACTAATTACATCCCAGCCAGAATCAACACTGTAGCAGTCCATAGACCTGCTGAGCTGCAGCCTCACTTAAGGAGCTGCAGGCCTGCATTTTCAATGTGTTCCATGCCCAGCCAGAGGCCCTGCTCTCACCTCAAGCTGCTCTCCAGAGTAGACTCATGAGGCGGCTCAGCCCCCTACTGACCTTTCCTGGTCTAGACCAGCCCTGACCCTGGGCTGTGGCGGGGGCTGGAAGCCTAGTTATTTCCTATTTGTACCAAAGAGGAGCATGGAGGGGAAGAGGAAGTGGATGCAGTGTAAAGTGTGACTTGGACCTGGTGCTGAGAACCTGCTAACTGAACACTTCCACGGGTGGGAGCCAAGGAAAGTGGTGCTGGGTCTTGCTCCAGCTAGGGGCACATAGGCCCAGCAGGTTGCAGAGGCAGCACTGGGTAAGGATAGTCCACAGGGGCCATAGGGGTGGGAGTAAATCCTGAGTGCACCCCTGGATCCTGTCCTGATCGTAGAAGACAGCTTGCTCCTGATTGGTCACTTGGCTGGGTTGGGCCTGGAGGCCTCAGAGTTGCATTTCCCACATCTGAAGGGAAAGGACCTGGTCTCCTTGTATTAAATAAGCTGTTTGGAGGAAGGCATAAGCCTGGGAGGGCAGGTCAGTAAGGAAGGTTGGCTGACTTGAAGTGGGGACCCTGGAGAGCCAACCTTGGAGCCCCCTCATTCACAGGGTGCTGCCAAGGAGTTCAGCCTCCCCTGCAGGAGAGGAGATCAAGGCTTGGCCTCCCAGAGGCAAGGTCCACTATCCAGGACTTAAATGCTTTTGAAATCTTTTAGATGTGGAAATATTTTTTCGAACCTGAAAATGCAGCTGGTAGAATTTCAATGGAAGCATAATCCATGTAAAATATATTTTAGTTGATATTTTGTAAAATGCACTTTGTGTGTGTGTCGATCCTGGTTTCCCAGATCTGTATTTCAGTGTTTACAAGGGAGGGGGACCTTTCCTCACCTCCCTTTTGACAGAGATTAGAAGTACTTTAAGAAAATAATAAATTTGAAAATTGTATTGATTTAGAAAAGGATTGTTTCCTGTGTGTCCTGTCATTTTTGGTGTGCAAATGTGGAGAGATTCACTGTCATTACTTCAGGGGTCTTATTTTGGCACAGGTATTTGTGGAGGCCACTGAACAATGCAGGTAGGAAATTTGGGGAAAACGAGTAGAAAAAGGTGAAGAATAGGAACTTGAGGTTGACTTCTTGACATCATGATGGCCACAGCCACCTTGGCCTGCCTCTGTGTGAAACCCTTAGGTTGCCAACCCTCACCTGGCCAGTGCGCTGGCAGCTCGTCCCTGTGATGGAGCTAGATGGTCATACCATGGGCCCAACCAGCAAAAGCTGTCCCAGGGCCTTTATCTTGCAGTCGAATCTCCTTAATTGCTGAGGAGCTAGCGCTCATATTGTAGGTTCAGGGTTAGTGGCTGACTGTCCCTTGGTTCAGCCCATACCTGAAGTATCTGTTGATAAGACTCAAAAGGAGAGGGTGGGATTCTAACGTGAGAGGGGCAAAGCATGGCTCAGTCCTGGAGTTCTTTCCATGGAGGTTTTAGCAGCAACACATCTGGTACTCCCATAAGAGTACCTTGAGTTGAACAGTAGCCTATCCTACAGGAAACCGACACATAAATAAGCACCTTGCTCAGGCTCCCCTGGAATAAGACTGCCTCACTGTTAGTGCATAAACCTGCTTTCCACCACAGAAGTGCACATATATGGTCTTCATTGTCAAAACTTTATAAAAACTTTATAAAAACATGTATTTTTCCTCTCCCAGTATAAAAGGTGGTTTTTCCTCTCCATATTGTTAGGAAAAAAAAAAGCGATTGCAGTAAAAACTAGTCCTGCCACCAGAAATCAATCTATAGTGTTATTGGAAGCAGGCAGCAGTGTGGAGAAGGCTAAAGGTGGCCTCAGATGTGCCCAGCTTGCAGATGGGGATGTAGAAAGCCTCTAATGAGTTGGAAGGCCCCCAGAATCCCCATTTGTTTTCTGCACTTAACCTATGTGCTCTGATTTTCCTGGCACTAGAAAGCTCTCTGTACCCTCTTAATTTTGTATCATCCCCAAAACTCTGATCAGTGGTTGTACCATCTCTCCCTCCTGTTTTCTCTATCACCCTGTCCTGCGGTCAGCTGTGTCCTCCCATCCATTCCTCCTGCTTCAATAAACTTTGAAGGATCCTAACTAGGAAGTAAGGTTTTAAAATAGACCAACTCGGGTTGGGCTCAGCAGTCTAAAGCACCTGCTTAGGCAACCACAGGGACTGCAGTTTGATTCCTGGCACCACATGCTGCGCCAGCCCCACCCCCAGAGCAGGCTGAGCCAGTCATAACATACATGTATGCATACATACATACATACATACAGTTTTAAAATAGACCAACTCATACCAAGTCTCAGCATCCCTGAGCCTCTTCGCCACTCGTGGTGTACAGTATCTGTGGTACTTACCAGCCAAGGTGGCTGTGACAACTGAAAATACAAAGTACTTGTCAGGCACCTACCTTGATTCTGTGGCTGTGTTGCTTTAGTGCCTTGCTGGGTGCCTGCACACAACATGGTCCAATGTAGATGCTTAGGTTCCAAGTTCCAATAGGGAAAGCTGGTACCTGACATCCAGCGCACTCTGAAGCATCATAAATCTGCCTCCAGCCACGGCTAGCCTAGTCCTTTTGAGTATACACTTTGCTCCAAACAGGAAGGCTGCTTGCTGTTCTATGTCCCCTGCTCATTTTTGAACAAGTGCCCTGGCCTGCCACACCAGTGATCCCTTGGGATTGTTAGCCTGTTAGTGTGTCCAGAGTGTCACAGCTACCCCACTGATGTGGGCTTAGAGGTCTATTTCCAGCATTACCCAGCATATAAGCATCACAGTCCTCAGGGACTGTGAAACTTCCAAGGCCAGCACGACATTGGCCAGTGCCTAGCTATCTCAAGTCTTTTTCCTTGCAGTGGTCAGGACCTGCAGGTAAAGGCAGCTATGGGGAAACATACTGGGGAACTCTGCAGCCAGAAAGACAGGCCTTCTTAGTGTCAGCGTACCTTTCCGGTCTCTAGGCCCACAGTGGGAAGAAAAGAGTTTGCCACAGGGTGGTGGGTGCAAGGCCTTATCCGGTGACTAAGAGGTAGGTGCTGTGGGAGAGGGGACCAAGATCTGGCTCTTTTCTGCCCTCAAAGTCAGCAAGCCCTTGTCCCCAGGCCTAGGGCCTGGGGTGGCCCTGGCTCCGGTTCTCTCCCTCTAGTGGGGGTCCCCCATAGCTCCCACTCGAAGGGAGCCCGCCCTTCTCCCCGCCTTCGCCGTGGGCCCGCCCCCGCGCCTGTGTCACGGCAGGGCCAGAGCAGAGCTGCCGGGCGGGACATCCGGCTTTGGTCCCTCTCAGCACAGGCTTGCCACCCGGCCTGGGAGCCGGCCGCGCCCTCATTTCGGAGCGGTGCGGACTCTACGGCTCAGCCAGGTCCCTGCCTGGCTCCTGCCTGCCCCGGGTCGGAGCGGCTTTCACCGCTGCAGCCCTCGGGCCGGCCCGGCCTGCGCAAGCTCCTGCTCGAAGCACCATCCCGAAGCACCATGCTCCCCCGCCCGCTGACCCCGCTGGCGGCACCAAATGGCGCCGAGCCCCGGGGCCGGGCGAGACGCGCCCCGCTGGGCCGGGCTCGGGCCGTGCCGGGGAGTCCGCCCCTGCTGCTGCCGTCCATGCTTATGTTCGCGGTGATCGTGGCCTCCAGCGGGCTACTGCTCATGATCGAGCGGGGCATCCTGGCAGAGATGAAACCCCTTCCCCTGCACCCGCCCAGCCGTGAGGGTGCGGCCTGGCGCTCGACAGCCCCCAAGTCCGGGGGCCCGTCCCCTGAGGCCGGGGACTCGGATCTGCGAGTGCTGCAAGACATCCGGAACCGGACTTTGCGGGCGGTGTGCCGGCAGCCAGGCATGCCACGGGACCCCTGGGACTTGCCGGTAGGTCAGCGGCGCACCCTGCTGCGCCACATTCTTGTGAGTGACCGCCACCGCTTCCTTTACTGCTACGTTCCCAAGGTGGCCTGCTCTAACTGGAAGCGGGTGATTAAGGTGCTGGCGGGCATCCTGGACAGTGTAGACGTCCGCCTCAAGATGGACCACCGCACCGACCTGGTGTTCCTGGCGGACCTGCGGCCTGAGGAGATTCGCTATCGCTTACAGCACTATTTCAAATTCCTGTTTGTGCGGGACCCCTTAGAACGCCTCCTCTCTGCTTATCGCAACAAGTTCGGTGAGATCCGCGAGTACCAGCAGCGCTATGGGGCTGAGATTGTGAGGCGGTACCGGCCTGGAGCTGGACCTAGCCCAGCGGGAGATGATGTCACCTTCTCAGAATTCCTGAGATACCTAGTGGAAGAGGACCCAGAGCGCATGAACGAGCATTGGATGCCTGTGTATCACCTGTGCCAACCCTGTGCTGTGCACTATAACTTTGTGGGCACCTATGAAAGGCTGGAGGCAGATGCCAACCAGGTGCTGGAGTGGGTGGGGGCACCTCCCCATGTCCGGTTTCCAGCTCGCCAGGCATGGTACCGCCCAGCCAGCCCTGAAAGCCTGCACTACCACCTGTGCAGTGTCCCACGGGCCCTACTGCAGGATGTGCTCCCCAAGTATATCCTGGACTTCTCCCTCTTTGCCTACCCTCTGCCCAATGTCACCAGGGAGGCCTGCCATCAGTGACCATGGATGTGAGGCCAGCAGCTTTTGGGGACTGGTTTTGATGCCAGTTTCTTGTGCTTTCACTTGCCATTCAGAGAAACGCTGGCTCTGGAGCTTGAGGCTTTTCCAGAAGCCAGGACTGCCCCAGGAGCTCATAGGCCAGGATAGGTACCCAGAGTAACTCAAGACAGGTGGAGATAGGGTTGAAGCTTCCCACTAGGGAAGTATATTGAGTGCCAGTGTGAGCCAGTTTGCTTTGTCCCATTTATACCAGGGATGCTTTGGGCTCCTGGCTTCAGGAATTGTGCAGTGCACTTGGTCCACCTCAGTTTAACCTGTAGCCAACCCCAGAGGTGGCATCAGCCTGGGGCACTGACCCTATGGCTCTGACCTACTCCACCCCCATCCACCCCATGTGCCTCAGGACTGGAGTGAGCAGTTGTGCCTTGTAAATGACGTGTCTTCCTGCTCCAGACAAAATTCACTACATTTGCCAGATTTTTGTCCATTTTTTTCAAGGAAAAGAAAATTGAGGCAAGATCCTTGCCTGGTAGCTCCAGCACCTGGCCCTGCAGGAATCCAAATATCCAGCCTTTTCCTAGAGCTCTGGGAACATCCTCCCTAGTCCTCTCTCCCCTACCTGCAAGGCTTTCAAGGTTATGACTGTGGCTGGCATTTCTGGTTGTCACCTTTCTGATAAATTTATTTAAAATTTGTACTTTTTGATAGAATCTTTTTTTTTTTTTTTTTTTTGTCTTTTTGAGACAGGATCTCATGCAGTTCAGGCTGGCCTTGAGCTCACTTTTGTAGCCCAGGGTGGTCTCAAACTTGCACTGATCCTCCTGCCTCAGCCTCCCAAGTGCTGGGATTATAGGCGTGTTCCATCACGCCCAGCCTGGTAGAATCTTTATAAGCTCCTCTCCAGGTGATTTTTTAATAAAGCTATTTGTATACAAGCGAAGGTCTCTCTGACTCCCCCTTGAAGTATTGTGACTCAAGCAAGCCTCCTAGATGTCTATCTCCCCAGGTCAAAAAGATGTTTCTTGTAGGTAGAGACAGTAAAACAAGGTGTAACTTGCCTGGGCAGGTTCAGTGGGCCATTGTCATATCATGGATCCACTGGGGGCTTCTAATATGACAGTAAATCTGAGATGTGACCAAAGGGCTAGCCTGGTTAGGAAAGGCTCCAGGTCCAAAGAATTCCTACTTAGATTATGTCCTGTGAATAAGTGGGTAAGGAGGAGACACGGTTGCTGCCTCTTAGGCAGGAATACTTCACTCTTTTTTTGTTCCTGAGATGCAATTTTGCTGAGTTATCCGGCTGCCCTTTGCCTTGGTCTTCATAGCTCCTAGTACTACAGTGTGTGCTATCATACCCAGCTCAAGAGTACTTTTTGAGTACCCCCTAGAGGATTTTACCAGGGCAGGGTTATTTCCTGGCTTTGAGAATTCAAGGAAGAGTCTGGAGATGTACTTAGTAGTAGAGCACTTGCCTGGTTTGCATGAGGCTGTGGGTTCCAGGGTGCAAGGAGCCGCCTTATGTTCAGGACATTATGGGCAATGTGGGGAGAAGGCAGTCAGAGCAAGAGAGGATAGGGCTTAGTGTGGCCTATCACCCCACTGCTCGGCAGAACTCCCACTGCCGAGATGGGGCACTGTGGGATGGGGCACAGGAGGCTGGGCCTGCAGTGCCCATGCAAGAGATGCAAAACTAGAGCAGGCTCTTATTAGTCTGATTCCTTAGGCCTCCAGTGAAATCTAGTTGTTTGATAAAGAGTGGAACACAGGGGAGGCAGGAGGGCCCCTCACAGGTACCATCTGAACCTAGTCTTGCTGGTGGCCTGACTTTGGAGAGGCCATATTTACCTCTGTTTCCCACATTTGGGGAAAGAGCTTCTGTGGGCACTTACAGTTCTCTGCCATCTTTGGCCAGGAGGCCTTACCTGATCTCTTGTCTGCATCAAGGGCCTCTTGCCTCTGAGGACTTCACTTAACACTGGTCAAACTCAAGCTCCACTCACCAACTGTTCTTTCTGAACCTCAATCTTCTCTACTAGATGGAAATAATAATGTATATGTTGATTAATGAAGAGAAAATGAGCAAAAGAGCCCATCCTAGGCCCAGCTGTAGGTGTTCTTGGCAGTGCTGCTGGCTAAGCACCTGATCTCAGACCTGTGGGGAGTAAGGAGAAACCAGGACACTTTCTAGCCCAGTGCTGGAGACACAAGGTCTTTCTGGGCAGAGCCACTCTGAACTCTCTGTTCACTTCCTCTCCCAACGAGTCAGTCCTGTGAGCTGCCAGGCCCCCGGGAGGCTTCCACCCCACTCCTTCTTTGCCTGGGACCTACACAGAGGTCTTCAGTAAGGAGCCCAGACCGCATCCAACTCATCCTCAGAATGGTCCAGGGCCTTAGGTTTTACAGAGAAGTAACCTGATCAAGGTATCCAACCCAGATATATGTGCTTCCCAAATGGGAGGGAAAGACAGAGACAGGGACAAATGGGCCCACATTGATGAAGCTAGTTTGTGGAAGACAGGAGTAGAGAGAAGGACTAGTGAGTGAAGTTAGATGAAGGGAGATAGTTTTGTGGCAGAGGTACTGACCAATATTCTGATTCCCTTCTTCATTCAAAAATATAGTCCAGGGCTGGGGAGATAGCTCCATGGCACAAGTGCCTGTCTCGCAAGTGCAAGGTCGTGAGTTCGAACTCCAGTCCTGCAAAAAAAAAAGAGAGAGAGAGAGAATATAGTCCAGTCCAGCTGATAAGTCCTAATGCCCCTGGGAATGGGAGGCAGGTGAAACCTCTTGCTATGATGAGATTATTGGCTGCTCTCCCTGAAGCAGAACAGGGCATCCTGATGACCAGAACTGGATACCTGTGGTGTGAAAAGGAGGGAGGGAGAACTGACAAAGAGCACCCTGTCATCTACCCTTCTATTCTAGGAAATGGGCTCCTAGAAGAAGCTGCCAGGCAGGTGTGTTGGTATGTTCCTATAATCCTAGCACTGAGGAGGCTGAGGCAAGAGGATTTTGAATTAAAGGCCAACCTAGGGTACATAATGAGACCCAGTCTCAAAAGGAAAAAAAAGCTGCTAAGGAGTTGGGGGGAGGCAGGGTCAAGCCAGGCCCTTAGACTGGGCACCCAGGTCAGAACTGTGGGATCCTATAGGTTCTGGGGCACCAGGGCAGGGTTTCTCAGGATTTGGCATCAGAACTTCTAGGAGGAGGCCCAGGAGACGGCTCAATGGCATAAGCACCTGACAGACATGTGCAAGGTCTCAAGTTTGATCTCTGGTACCACAAAAAAAAAAAAAAGCGGAGACTTCTACGAGGACAGGGCCCCTAACAGAAGAGTCACTCTAAGCAGCTCAGCTCCCCAGGACATGGGGGGCGGGGGTATGGGACAGGGGGAGTGTAGGCATTGACGCTGGTAACTTCTCCCAGGGTAAGGGCCTGCAACAGTGGAAAGGGATGCCCTGAGTGGTTTGGACCACCAGGCTTGGGCTCCAACTACTTCTTAGCCTATGTGACACTACCGCACAGGAAAACCTTCTATTTTGGGGTCCTGTCCCAACTCCCTTTTTTTCTCCCCAGGAAGTGACAGTACACCTGTCCCAGCAGGAAGCCATAATGGCAGAGGAGCTGCTACCCCACAACCTGGGTGAATGCAGAGCTCTTCCCTTTCCCAAAGCCCATCACCAGAAAAGGCCAGGCCCCCTTCCTTTCCTATGATGGGTCTCTTGCCTTTTCAAATCTGCCCCAGGGCCAGGGAGATAGCTCCATGGCACAAGTGCCTACCTAGCAAGTGCAAGGTCATGAGTTCAAACCCAGGGCCTGCAAAAAAAAAAAAAAGCGTGCCCCTGCCTGGCCTCAAGGAAGAGGAACACATTTTTTCTGTTCTTCAGAGCTAGGTGAATG
>PVKN010002684.1:0-41080 GCA_004027915.1 Capromys pilorides
ACTGTTTTCCTGTCTACATATTGTGGCTTTGCAAATAGCAAAGACAAAGAGAAAAGTGATTAAAAATCAAATAATTTCACAAGACCAAAGCAGAAGTTAATGTAGTGTTGGCTGTCTTGAAGTTTAACTTGATAGGTATAACTAATTTTTAATTCTCTTTAGCATTCCTATTTATGGTGACTTCTAACTACAGAAGCTTTTCCTATATATTTAACACATCAATGGTATCAGATATGCCCTGGAAAAAAATATGGCTAAAAAGAAATTTTTATGATGAAAAATCATTTAACTATTTACTACCAGGAGTCGACACACCATTTTCCAAACGGTACTACTCAAGTTTCTTTAAGGCTCAGACGTTTGACTCTATGAAGGATCGCTTTGGTTTTGCTGAAGTGAGGCAGCTCCTGTGGGCCTCGCTGCTGATAGGGGGCGGCTGCTTGGAGACACTTTCCTGGTACAGATGGGACGCGCTCTTAGTTTTCCTGCCGTCTGGACAGTGGGCTGGGATGTGGCACTTGCTTTCTTCTAGCTCCTTCACCTGTGCCCCATTGTGGACACCCCCACTCAGGGTGGAAACAGGACAGGCTTTGGCTTGGCTGCTGAATCCTCCTCCAGGCTTGAGAGAGGGCTTCTCTGAGTTAGTGGGCTGCAGGCCAGCTACCGCAGACGTGTTCGTCAGCAGCCCCTCGGCCACCTGACAGTGCCAAGCCCGCTGGGCAGGGTGGCCCTGCTGTTGGAACCTCGCAGTCTTGTCCATGATGCCCATGAAAGGTGTATTGCGGGGCCTGTGCTCAGCAGTGCCACCCTGTACCTGACTTACCACCTGGTCTTTAATTCGAGCCTCTGGTCCATGGACCTTGAAGCCTTCCGAAAAGCTACTGCTTGAAGTCAAACTACTAGTTGAACTTGACATCTTTATGCTGCTGGAAGGAGACCCGGAAGAGCCAGAGCCAGAGCTGCCAAGGGAAGCTGGGTGTCGCCCATCACCACAGCTCCCAGGTCCACCCTGGCTTGGAAGGGTCATGTCCCCAGCTATGGCAGCATGGGCCAGAAGCCTCTCAGCAGCTTTGATCTTGCTTGGTAAAGGATACACAGCACCACTCTCACCACACTGCAGGTGGACGTTTTGGCTGGGACCCAGTCGATCACCAAAGTGGCCACAACTGGCTCCCATGGTGAAGGTGCCAGGTCCCTCCGCTTGCTGGTTTCTGCTTCTAGGGGCAGCTGTGGGGCCTCTTCCCGGCATGGGACTTGGGGGAGGATTCTGAGAAGAGATCTGCAGTTTTGTGCTACTGTGTCTCACGCTAGGCTGTGCAGAGCCCAGGTGTTGGTTGGTTTTCACTATCTGTGCCTGTTTCGTGGGTTGCATAACCAGCCCTGGCTGAGTGACAGTCTCTCTCAGAGACTTGCTGCTTCCTGCCCTACTCTGTGGCGACGCTGGGCTGCCTTTAGACTGGGGGCCTTCTTGAAGCTTTCGGACATATGGGGACGGGCCAGAGGTGGGCAGCTGGGACCTGGGAGTCAGGGGAATAGACTCTTGCCGTGGAGAAGTTTCTTCCTCTTCAGTCTCCTCGAGGTGAAAGTGGTCATTTAACCCAGGGGTTGGGGAATCCTCTTCATTATCTGAGTCATCAGGGGGAGCTGGCGGAGGGCACTGCTGTTTTTGCTGTTGGTTCCTCTGGAGTTGTTTGCATTCCTCTTCCACACGAGCCAGGAGCCTCTTGATTTCTTGATTGGTGGGACACAGCTTCACTGCCTCCTGCAGGTCAGCCAGGGCTGCCACGAACTGCCTGCCCAGGAAAGCAGAAGACACAACAGCAAGCCACATAGTGAGCATGCTCTCGGCCTAGCCTACTGTCTAAAATACTGTGCTCAAAGGGGAAGTAAGTGGCTGAGTGAGGTCTGCCCCCGACTGGGGCTGACAGGCTCCGTCTCTCCTAGAGTTGTTCAGCAGTTCTGCCCCAGATCCCTGTGCCTGGGGCCCTGAGACACTGAGCTGGGCACGAGGACATGCATAGGCCAGCGAGGGCCCGATTCCTGCGCCTGTTGTCCTCACCACGCTCCCCCATGCTCCACGCCACATCAAGGGCATTCACAGCACTCGCCCTCCCCTTTTTTTGTCCCCACTTGGCTCAGCCATGCACTGTGGTGCAGCAAGTCTCACCCAGGGGCTGGGTGGGGAGGGATGGCCACTGAGATGCCAGGAGACACAGGTCTGGCCATGGCTGATATTCTGTGCCTCTTGGGAGCTACCTATGTACTACTCAGAGTGCTGAGGGCACCTGAATAACTCCAACGGAGCAAAACATCCTCACATTCAGCCAGTGGGTGTGATCCCACAGACAGAAAGGCTCGTCTAGTCAGCTTGGAGATCCAGACAGTACCTGCTATTTCTCTTCGCTCTTGCCCTGGCGTAAAAGGCTTCATAGGACTTGGGCTTCAACTCCAGAGCCTTGGAAGCAAATTCTTCAGCCATGCCAAAGTCCTAGCATCAACAGGTAAATATGTGAGTCAGATACGGTGCTAAAATAGTTACAGCCAATTCTTTCATGAGACCTTTGCCCTAGAGGGTAGGGTGGCAGGATAGTGGGGCTACAAAGTCTTGATTTAATGCTAGATGATCAGAGACTCTGGCTATTCTGAGGAATCCAGTATGGAAGCAACACTGGTGGCTCACAGTAGGGACAATGGAAGAAAGCTGCAGGGGGCAGGGTGGAGGCCAGCACCAGGGAAGCCTAGGCCATGGGGCAGGAGAGTGGAGGGCTTCAGGGAGGCTGGAGCTGGGGCTGGGAGCCAGCTGGGGCAGAGGGACGATGTAGGGAATCAAAATAGAAGTACTGAACTATTTGCGAGCTGCAAGTGAGCAAACCTGAAGGACGCTAGGGCAGGGGACTACAACAGACATTCATGTCATCACCTGGTGACAGTGCTGGAAAGCTCCCTGCTGGGAAGGGGACAGGAACAGTTTGCATGTGCTCCTTTCTCATCACGGAAGTACAGGGAACTGCCATGAGGGTGTCCATCAGCACCTTGGGGCTCATCAAGAGCAGTAGCTCTGACGCACACGTGCCAGGCGCACACACAGAGCAGCAGAGGACGCGCCCTGCAGCGGGCTGGACTGGGGTAATGGGGCCTGGCTTACATTGGTTTTTCTCCGACATCGAGACAGGCTGAGATAGAGGGAGACTCTTAGTTCATTGAAAGGTCTCATGTCCTCCCCAAGTCCTTCTCGAGGAAACTTCCTCAAGGCGTACTGGTACCGCTGGGCTGCCTCCTTCATCTTCCCTTTCTACAACATAAAAATCACAGAGTGGACCTTTTTCTGGGGGCTCAAAGCAGAGGAAGCTCCCACACCCAAAGACCCCCATGGAAAGCCCTCCCAGCAAATGGAGAGACCCAGAGGCCCAAGGCTGGAGCCCGTGCACTAACCAGTGCCAAGCTCGTGGACTTGCCATCCTCACGGTGTCCACTACAGGTGGATACAAGGGAGGAGGCCTCCCAAGAGGGCACTCAGAAATGGCCAGGTCGATGGCCATCAACACACCCAACTGTCTTCACAGTGACACATTTCAACAGTGGCCTCCATCTCCCATTTGAACGCCAAGTAGAACAGAAATAAGATGAAAAATTAAGCTGTTTCTGAGGCAAGCAGAATCTTGTGGGAAACCAAAAGCTTACTGCAGAAGAAGTTTCCTTTAAGAAGAGTTTTAAAGTTGGGGCTTTAACCATCTGAGCAACACCACATCATTTTCAAGGCTAAAGAAATCCATTTGCTCAGTCAGTCTTGTAGCACAGTGGGTGTACAGCCCACGGAAAATGGCTTGATATTTTTGACATAATTGCCTACCAAATTCCATATTAAAAACACTTCAAAGCCCAAACAATACATACTCTGAACTCAATTTCAAACTGATTCCAAGTCTGGAACCCTGCTGCGTCATGTTGTATACCTATTTATTTGTTACTAGTAAAAAATAAAAAGCAAAATAAATCCACAATACAGCAGATATTATGCCTAGTAATAAAAAGGATTAAAATGATTATAATTTAGTGGCACTATCTAGCAACAAGTTTGAAAAGAATAGTGATCTGTGGACATGGCCTACACTTCCATCTAAATTTGAGGTTAGCAAATTGCACTCTGCGGGACAAATGTGGCTGTCACTTTTGTTTACAAATAAAGTTTTATTGGGACACAGCCATATTCTACCACAGAAAAGAGCTGGGCAGATGTTATACATGCTGCATTCTTATCATCTGTGAGGTCTAAAATATGTACTATCTGGCTCTTTATAGGACGGTTGCCAACTTTGGATCTAACCAACATCTCATTTTGGAAAATTTAAAGTCAAATTTATTTATCTACAACTTGTATTTCTGTTCTAAAGGAAAATGGAGGGAAAAAACCTATCTCCTGAATAGCTAATAAGTATCTGACTTGACTACATTAAGTAAAATTGTTTCTAGAAACAGTTTCAAAATCCAGAAGTTTATAGATGCTTTCTAAATATTAGCAAAAGGCTGTGGAGCCAGGTGCAGGGCCGCATGCCTGCAATCGCAGCATACAGGAGGCTGAGCCAGGAGGATCACCATGAGTTCACGGCCAGCCTGCACTATATAGTAAGACCCTGGGCAGGGGAGATAGCTCAGTAGCATAAGTGCCTGCCTGGCAGGCACAAGGTCCTGAGTTGGAGCCCTGGTATCGGAAAAAAATAAAATCTATAAGAACTTATATGGGGCCAACGACATGGTTCAGTGGTCTAAAGCGCCTGCTTAGGAAAGCTTAGGCAATCACAGGGACCACGGTTTGATCCTTGGCATCACATGCTGCACCAGCCCTACCCCAAGGGCAGGCTAAGCCAGCCATAATATATATAAGTATGTATGTATGTATGTATGTATGTATGTATGTATGTATATATGCATGTGTATATATACATATATATTACATTATATATATAAAAGAATCTATGTGCTATCAAAAGGAGAGAGAGAGAGGAAGAAGACAAGGCAAGGCAAGGCAAGGCAAGGCTAGAGAGACTGAAATATCTCCTAGGTGGTCTTTCCTATGTGTCAACTGACTGTCACAGTGCTGCGCTCTGGCTTCTGAGAAATGTAAAGGCCAAGGCAAGGAACCCTGTGGGACAAGCCACATGAACTATAGGTGATTCTACTGGACACCATGGATACAAGCGCAAGTCACAGCCACGGCTTCAAGGATTAGCTCCAAAATACTGGCTCTCAGGAAGAGAAGTGCCTTCTAGCAAAGGCCCTACAATAGGCTCTGCACAGGAGGCCAGGCGGGCGTCCTTCGGAGCTCACACCACCACTGAGTGTGGCGTGCCAAAGAGGCTGCTGGGCACCAGGTTTGACAGCACAGAGTGGTACCACTTACTTTATACATCACATTTCCTTCCTCCATTAATTTCTGTAACAGGATAATCAAAATATCAGGTTTGGAGGTGGCCATCGCCCACGCAGCGTTTCCTGCAAAATAAACATGCTTTCAGAGGCGCTTCTAAGGTCCAGGGGAAGGCAGGCTGACTCTCAAGTCCTCAAAGCTGCATGTCACAAACAACAGAAGCCCAGCTGTGGGTGCAGATAGCAGTGTGAAAAAGGAAGCGGTGGGCAACAGCAGGCTGGGTGGCTCCTAATTTAGTTTACGCTGAGCCAGGTAGGCAGGTGGAATGGTGCCACACAGCCTGTCCTTCGTATCCTACCTCTGTGGAAAAGAGTAATGAACCTAGGGGGTCGGACAGCCTAGACCCATCCCACCCTTTGGGAGGGGATCTGAGGAGGAAAAGCTGGACCCAGACCTCAGCCACCACTCTAGCGTCCCACAGTCCCCTAATGCCAGCAACAGGCCAGCTCAGTGGCCCCATGCTGGCACATTTGCCCTGTCTACTCCGAGGCCACTTGGCTGGGGCCCTCCTGCCCCTCCCTGGCCAGCTTCTCTCCTAGCTATAGCACAGCCTTCTTGACAACCCCACTCCTGGCACTTGGGGGGCTGCAGGGAGGGGCGTGGAGAGCAGACTCAGGCTCTGCTAGGCGTGTACAGTGACTCCACTTACTGTGACCTGGGGGAGACTGTGCAGCCCTCCTGTGCCTTAGTTTTCCTGGGTAGAATCACAGAATCATCAGTGCCTACTTACAGGGCTGTGGGGAGAGTCAGTTAAACTGGAAAGCAGCTCAGGCTGGGGTCACCATGTCCCCAGTTGGCTGACCACGACTGCACAGCCAAGCTGTTCCTCAGACTCAGAGGAACTCTTGGAGCTGTGGAGCCCGGCCCACAGCCCTTACAGCGTGACTGACTCTGCGCTGCTCTGACTCCTAAGTGTCCCCAACATCCTTAGCCCTGCTTTCACCCATATTGGCAGTAGTATCATGAGCTATGTAAGCATTTTGGATGAGATAAGGAGACAGAGGTGGGGAGAGTAAAGGGGGTGAGGAGGGGGAGATACAGAGACCAAGACACGGAGCTGCCTCTCTGCAACCTGACGTCTCTGTCCCTCTGTGAGCAGGCAATCTATATGCTCCCCAAGTCACTCTGAAGTCAGAAGCCAACCCCTCCCTGGCTGAACAGAGATGAGACTCACTGACCTAATTTGGCTCCTTTTCTGAGCAGTGTGACCACGACAGTGGTATTTCGACAGCCGATGGCTCTGTCCAAGGGCCGCATTCCACTGTGGTCCACGTGTTCAATCACAGCTCCCTTCTCTACCAGGTACAGCACCTGCAGGAGACATCAGGGCCCTGAGAAGCCGCACCAGGAGGGTTGGCGACTGCCTAGTCGTCTGCACCTCTGCATTCTGGGGCTGCCGGCAGCTGCCGGCTTAGCTTTACCCCTGCTATAGATGGGGCAGTGATCCAAGAGTGGAGAAGAAGTGGACATGAAACGGAGAAAAGGAGCTAACACCTATAAGCCAACGCCACCTCTGCTTCAGGGGCTTTGCTCCTGCAGAGCAGATGCTTCAGGGTGGGCGTGGGGGGTGCCTGTGCATGTGTGCCAGACACGCCGAACATGTACCAGCACGGCCCACGCGCCGCAGTAGGCACTCCAGAAACATCAGCCCCTGCGCAGCCAGGTCTCAGGGCCTGCAAAATCAGCAGCAGAAGGCCAGATGGAACCTAGCAGGGTTCATTTTAAGGCTCAGGAAAGACACTTGATGAACACTGGGCCTGTACAGAGGGCTTGTCTGAGGCTATGGTACAAAAACTCAGTGTTGTGAAATAGCAGCTATGTAAACTAAACAGGTAACACTAGGGAAAATAATCACTTTTTTTTCTTACTTAATAGAAGACAAACCTGTAGCCAGTTAGATTTCCAAGTGGATCTAACAGGACATGTTTCCTGTTGGTCCACCAGCTACTGAAATGATACTAGAGAGCTTAATATCTAAAATATATTTTAAAAACTCAGCAACAGTAACAAAATCAAATCAACAGAGACTTGAGAGATCTAATACTTTCTCCAAAGATGATATACAGTAACCACAAGAAAATACACTCAGTTATAGTAATCATTAGGGAAATGAAATCAAATGATGAGATACCATTGGTACTAGAGCACTAGTACTGGTACTATTTAAGACACTTAGCCAAAGACAACAAGCATTTGAGAGGAAGAAACTGGAGCTTGGTACGCCACTGACAGGAGCCTAAAATGGTACAGCTGCTGGGAAAGATGACGGAGGACTTACACAACAGAAGTTACTACACAATCCAGCAATTTCATGTCTGCGCGAGTATCCAGGAAACTGAAAGCAGTGTCTTTGTAAGAGATACATGTGGGTATACAGGTCATGTACGTGTTTGTAGTATACATAAACTATAAGCAGATAAGCTTTCTGCTTTTAAGAGTATAGTCTTTACTGCAGTAGTCCTGGGATGGATTGCGTGTCACAGAATTAAAGAAAATTAAGACTTTCACAGCCTGAATGGCATGTACACACTGATCACACTTAGCCACAGGCAGACACACCCCCAGCGGGCCTGTACTCACAGTCTCAGCGTCGCCATAGAAGGCAGCCAGGTCCAGTGGCGTGCGGCCATTCTTGTCCGTCTGGTCTATCTCAGCTCCTTGTTCAACCAGATACTGCACTACCGCCCTGTGACCCTTTAGACAAGCCCAGCTCAATGGCGACAGACCCTCCTTGTCCAGAGCAGAAAGGGTGGCACCTGCAAGGAAAGGCCAGTGACAACACATGACTCTGAGCACAGCCAGAGAAGGGCTCCCGGGGTGGCACACAGCAACGCGGCATGATGGCCGGCACCGGCGTCTGTTGGATGTGGTGGAGTCTGGAGCCGATCACCACGCATTCATCAGAGGCTCGGCAAAGGGCATACGCCCCCTGCTGTCTATGCTCTCTGCTAGATAGGTTAGAAAACTGCTACAACAAAAATAAACTCCCATAACATGGAGACTTACAATTGGAAGCAGACCCATACGGGTCATGTAAGAGACCTAGGCGGGTGGCAGGTCACTTGCCACTACCTTTGGAAAGGAGGAATTCCACGGTGCTCAAGTGCCCCTCACAGGCAGCCACCATGAGGGGCGTCCGGCCCTGCTTGTCACTCAGGTTCACATCACAGCCACGCTCCAACAGCAGCCTCACAATCTGAAAGAAATGCCCAATTACTGCCTTTCTGCTGCACGACTTTTAAAAATCCCTTTAAGTTGTGTGATTCACGGGCTCTGTACAGTTTTCAACTGTATTCCTTCGAGCAGATGCTTTTCCCCAAACACACACCTTTTCCTAACAAGCCCACTCCATTGCTGTATCTTCAGAAACCACATAGACAGGCAGAAGTGGTCATCTGGGGCTCAGAATGCCAAGCTCACTGAGCAGGACAGGGTAACCCTGTAGGGAAGCGGGGCCACTAAGAACAGTGCAGCCTACTGAGGGGCGGGCAGCAGCTGGGGCAGGTGCCAGAGCACAGTACTCAGCCCTCTGTACCCGGGGGCTCCACATCAGTAGACTCAGCCAAGGGTGGATGGAAGTTTTTAAAAACTGCGCCTGTGCTCAACATGTGTGGACTGTTTCTCTGTGATGAGTCCTTAACACAATATAATAATGACTTACGTGGCATGTAAATTACATCATGCATTATACATAAGCCATCTAGAGATGACTGAGTACATGGGGGGATGGTACAGGCTGCACGCACATACTACACGGTGCTGTTCCACATGAGGGACCTGCACATCCGTGGCGCCTGCTATTCCCCGGGCCCTGGAACCAGGTGCCCACCACAGAGCGTGTGGGATGGGCAGTGAGCCGGCTTTGCTAGGGAGCTTCTAGCGCTGCTTCCAGGAGGAGGGGCTCAGCCCCAGGAAGAGCCTTCCTAGTGTGCAAGGTGCAGGTGGAAATCACAAAGGTAGGAAGGCACTTCACAGTCATTATGCCGATAGGACATGCTTTATCCAAGGGGCTTTCTCGAGCACTGACTTAGCAAGCCATCGCAGTGGCCAAGGTGACACATTCCCATGGCTTTTTCATTGTTTTGCACTAAGAAATGCTTTCTGCCTTCTCTGCAACTTAGGGAAATAGAGCAGGAAAGCCAATGTGTATGTGTGTGCACGCGCGTGCAAAGGCCTGCATCCTTCCGGTAATGGGCATGGGACCCTTCCATCAGTATTCATAATGTGCTGCAGGGTTTGCATAAGCTCATGATCACTGTTCGCAAAATGAAGGGAAGGGCTACATGATGAAACACATGCAAGGACAGTGATGCAAAGGCAAGCTCTTCTCCGTCTCCCTCCCTCTACCCCCCTTTTCTAAAGACACAGTTTCACTCTGCAGTTCAGGCTGGCCTCCAAGTCACACAAATCCTCTTGCCTCAGCCTCCTGAGTACTGGGATCACAGGCATGCACCACCACGCCTGGCAAGTGCATGCCTTCATTAAGAGCACAACAGCATTGCTCTTGACAGCAGCAGACAAACCTTCTCTGACCACAGTGGGTCCAGACACTCTAGCCCTTGCAGGCAGGGGAGCAGCCCCGGTTAGTGGCAGCACCACCAGGCTTGCCCTGTATCTGTACCTGATGGCTGTGCTGTCAGATGTCTGCCTATGTGCAAAGCACTAAAGGCACAGGCAGACGCCAGGGTTGAGAAACAGACAGGGCTGGGGCTATAGGTGCTCTCAGTCTGTCCCTATCACCCATCATTATTTTGGAAGCATTCCGGGGACCCATATGGTACCTGCCAGTGGCCCTGGCGTGCTGCACAGAACAGTGGGGGGACCCCTCTCTTGTTTGTCCGAGAAACAGCAGCACCTCGTTCCAGCAGCAGCTCACAGACCTCCAGCTTCCCTCTTCCCGCAGCGGCAGTCAGGGCTGCAGGAAAGACACAGGTGGGAAGATATTAGTAGATATGGAGTACTGGGCCGAAGAGGCTCCGGCACCCCCTATTTCTGTCCTCTCCCTTTGAATCTGGGTGGGTCAGTGATAGCTGCAACGAGCAGGACATGGCAGGAAAGGATGCAATTCTGTTATCTGGGCTGGCCCTGGAGAAGTTTGGCCCTTCCTTGGAACACTCAGCCCAGAACCCTGACACCATGACCTGAGGAGACCTGTGGAGCCCTGCGGAGGGACTCACAGTCCTAGGGACTGCTACGCTGATCAGAGTCCCCAGCCCACCAGGCCTAAGGAGTCACAGCTACGAGATTTGGGCTTCACTGCAAGAGATCGTAAGAACACAGTGCGGCTCAAAGGTGGACTCAGGCATTATTGTCGAGTCAAGCCTCTCCCCATCGTGTCAAGCTTCACCCAACAAAATTCCTGAGGCAGGCAGAGGCGGATCCCTTTACTCCACTGGTGAAGCTTAGAACTGCGCTGTAAGATAAGAAACTTCAAGTCAAGATGGAAAGGAGTGTCGAGTGCTGAGCTCAATATGCAGGCGAGGTGTGGGGCAATAGGGAGCTGATGCAGAGTACTGCTGTGGAAGGAGCAGCGGGCACAGCATGGACATAGAAATGTGGGGAAAGAGCCCATTGTGTCAGCGGCCAAGCCACCCCCACATGTGAATCGCCATCTTGAAAGGATGACATCAGAAAGCCTGGGCAACTGCTCTTCTTTGTTAAGACAAAAGGAAAGGCCTGAGTAGGCTGGGATGTAAGCTCTTTGGGTAGAGGGCACAGCACTGAGCTGGAGGAAGAAATCAGGGTGCTGTGATGCTATGGCTTGATTCCTGGGCCTGCTTGGTGCCATGGTTTCAAACACAGCCCTGAGCCTATAAATCCCTCACTTCCAGAATAGGGCAGTGCGTCCACAGATCAGTAAGGCAGACACACCTCTCAGGGGGAGCAGGAAACACAGGCACAGCTCCTTCACAGAACTTTTAAGTCCAATTAGGAAAAATGTCTGTTCTCGGGGCTCAGGCAGGTGAATGCTCACTTGTGGCAGATGGGAGCGAAATGGGAGGTCGCTCAAGAAAGAGCCAACCTTGCTAAGTTGAAGACACAAGTGGCCTTGCAGCCAGGCTACACACACACACACACACACACACACACACACACCAGGAAATGGGTACAGTCCAACAGACTGTGGTACTACACATCACAGAAGTCAGGCCCACAATCTGATTCAAAGAAACAAAACACCAAGGACACACAGTGACTTTATATAGTCCAAAAATAGCACTGCAGCGAAAGAGAGGTGTGGGGGAGGGGGGGCGTGTTCCCTTTTGGAGGAAGTGAGTCTGTTCAGTCCTGAGCTCCTCAGCACAGCTGGGACGTGGCAGTTATGGTCAGAGGAGCCAAGGGCTAAGATGGGCTGGTTTCTTCCTGTACCTTGAGGGCCATCTGTCTTCCTCAGGCTCCTTTCAGGACAGCTGGCTAATGCCTGTTCCCTTTATGACCACCATAAGCATGGGGGTTTGGGGGCCGGCTCCTCACCAGTGTTTTCCTGGGGTCACGTCTACTAAAGCCTCCTATCAGGAGGGTGGTCCCACAAGCCACATACACAAGGTGCAGCTGGGCCTGATCTCTCGGAACAAAGAGCAGCTCCTCCAGGGAATAGTCTCTACTGACTGTCCTCAGAGTCACAGTGCAGCATGACCAGAAACTTCACATGTCACACCTGTCTGATGTCACTTGAGCTCTCCTCCCAACCCAGGATCTTGCTCCTTTGAAAAGCAAGGGTTAAGATGGGGCTCAGGGAAGGGAAACAGTATGCTGGGTGGAACTGGGGATATAGAACGTAGGTAGGAAGATGGCAGAGAAAGCACAGCTCCTCGGCCCTTCCCAGAGCAAGCCAACTCTCCCTTTGCTTCTGGACTTCAGCTTCCCTACAGCAAAGGTACAGGCCATAGTGGAGAGGGTACTGGCTCCTTCCCAGACCACCTTCTTTGGCAAAAAGCTTATTTTGCACTGATTATTTTAAGAAACTACAGACAAGAGGAGCTGTCCTCTTAAGGAAAGCTTCCATCTTTAAAAGAATCGCCCCTTTGGAGGGATGTCTCTGTCCAGGAAGAGCAGGATATGTCACCAGAGACAGCTATCCCTGGCCAAGTCACTGGAGAGGGCTAAGCGAATCTTGACCTTGTAGCAGGTAACCGGCCCTGGGACCTTCACCATAACCTCATTCCTGCATCTTCATCTGATTTTCAGACAGTGCTGACACTGAAGCTGAAGGCTAACCCTCTGCTGTGAGACATGGTTCATTTCTATCACAGAAACACCAGAACTTCTTGCCTTGTTAATAAAGTTTTATGTATTTTTCTGTTTCTTTGATTTTTAGTTCTGGAGATTAATTCAGGGCCTTCACACTGGGCCATATGGCATTTTTTTTTTTTTTTTTTTTTTTCATTTTAAGACAGGTTCTTACCAAGTTCTCCTGATGCTAGGATTACAGGCAGGTACTGTCACACTCAAAATTATTTTCCTCCAGTGGTTCTTTTGATTTTTTTTTTTTTTTTTAACCAGAGTCCAGGGGCAGGCGAGATGGTACAGTGGTCTACAGCACCTGCTTAGGAAAGCTTAAGCAACCGCAGGGACTGTGTGGTTTGATCCCCAGCACCACATGCTGTGCCAGCCCCACCCCCAGGGCAGGCTGAGCCGGCCATAAAAATATATAAACAAACAAATAAATGAACAGATGAATTAAAAAAATAAGCCAGAGTCCATCTTCAACTAGGAACTATGAACATTAACGAAAAAAATTACTGTTGTCCTCCTATACTGTACAGTATCTGGGTCCATCTGAATGAACACAGTAACTGTGAGCCATCTGTGCGATGGAAGACCCTGGGTGCAGCACTGTCACCCAGGCTGGGGACGTCTGTGTGGCTTCCCCCTTTGCAGAGCACCTCTGGCCCCTTCTCTGCAACTGACATGGAGAAGAACAGAACCAGAAGACAGACATGAGCACATGCATATGGGATATACATGCACCAGCTCACAGGTATTGCACACAGAGGCAGGGGCAGTGTGTACGTGGGACCCCACGAGAAGGGACACATTTCTCTCTGGGAAGATTGAAGCAGCCCATCCACTTGAGCAGGTGATTCTTTTATTTGATAAACAGGCCTCATCCCCGTTAAAAATAAGGCTTTTAAATCAGGATTTCTATTCCAGCTGCTACTAAATTTTTGCAATAGCAGCACATCCCAAATGATAGTGCAGCACTAAATATAGGGTCTGTGTGCTTAGAGGCGTCTGAGGCCTGGAGCTGGAGCAGCTGACAAGGGGGTGAGAGTGCCACCCCAGGCCCAGCCACTGGTAGCTTCCACCCCTCCTCCACCCTCAGCCTGAGTTGGCCAGGTGTCTAGTGATTAAGTTCCTTTTGAGGGGATTAAGAACCCATCAGCCTAGGCCCACTTTGAGATCACAGTCTACACAAAAATTCCTAACGAGGTGCTCATTTCCCAAAGATGCTGATAGACAACACAGGGTGGGGTCTAACTCCTTCTACAAGGAGTATTTTTAGCCTCCTGCTGCAAGCCCCTGAGGCTGGAGGCAGATCAAGTTTCAGCAGCCATAGGACTTCAGAACACCATATTTGGAAATGAGGGAGATGTAAGGATAGCTACATGCTTAACCTGGCAAAAATTGCTCAGGAATTCCAACTATTCTGCTGGAAAAGGTGACCTCTGAGCTGACCCTAATAATATTAATGGGGTTCTTTCCACTCTGCTCTGACAAAAAGGACAGGTGGCAGCAGGCAGGGGACCTGGGTGGGAGCAGACAGTCCTGCCCATGGGCACTGCTTTGCCTTTTGGCAGGAAAATAAAGAGAGTGTGGTATGGATGGAAGCTCTAACACCACTGTGTCAGACACATTTCAGAACTCAAATTGGACACAAGTTCTCTTCCTTGCAAAATCCCTAAGAAGACGCATTTGCGCAAGTAAATTCCCAAAAGCACATTTCTCTGACAATACTGAGTAATTTCACCTCAGTGATACTATCCTGTCTGCAGAGCATGTAAGGATTTGTCACGGCAGATGTTCATTTTATGAAAGAGCTTACTGTTGCTTGAACATTGTGAACT
Organism: Capromys pilorides; assembly: GCA_004027915.1. Lineage (NCBI taxonomy): Eukaryota > Metazoa > Chordata > Mammalia > Rodentia > Capromyidae > Capromys > Capromys pilorides. The sequence goes on from PVKN010002684.1 coordinate 14,494, forward strand.
TATTCAAAACATCAGTGCGAAACAGCCCATTAAAATAGATCATTTGCAGGATCTGTAATATATTAAAGTTCTATGGGCAAAGATTTGATTTACAAAAACTCAACTGTCAATTTGCCAGGAACACAATCATGGCATCAACAGAGCTGTTCATGAAATGTTACCGCAGATCTACCACTCAAAGTGTAGGGATGTGCCACTGTCAAATGCTCGCTCGCTCGAAGCGTGGCCCACTATTCCGTCCTTTGCTTCTGGTAACTTTGGAGACTTGGGGAGAAGAGTGGCAAGTCAGTGCCCTGGTGCACCTCTGCCCTGGCAGACAAGGACCCTCAGACATTCTCCTCTTAAATCCATACTGTCCTCACGCCCAGAACTGAACACAGCTGCTGAATGCACATACACCGGGCAAAGAAAGGGAGGTGGACAGTGTGGCTCCGCCTTTGGTGTGTGTTTGTCTGTACAATGTAATCCCTGTTATACTGACTTTTTGCATCTTTATAAAAAGGAGTGCAAAAGGGAAAAAAAAGACACAAAAGGGCCAATATTAGTAATAAGCAGGGTTCTCAGCAATGCCACCTAATTATAGCTGAGGTGGAAACTGTTACATATGACAATGGCAGTGATCTCTGATCTTCAGAGACCTGATGGACACACTCTACTCGACTGTAAAAGAACCAAAACAAAGACGTGCCTGAAATACTGACAATTTCTCAGCTGCTTTACCTCAAAAGGTAAAATGTAATTAGAACTTCACTTTCTTAAGCTCTGCAAATGACAGGCACACCACACTCTTCCACTGATGTCATAAGAGGCTGCCATAGGCTGACCATGGGCTGTTTCCCTTAGGGTCCCAGAACAGCTGGCTGCAAGGCCCCTGGCTGAAAGCAGCCCTTCTCTCAAAGTCAGGGTGACACAGCTCCCCGCCCAGCAAGATCAGGACTAAGCTTCCTAGAACCCAGCTCTCATGTGCTCTGTTAGACATTTCCTTGTCTCTGAGAGAATGCACTAGAGAAAGAAGATAGTCTTCAAGGCCTATAAATTCTTCATCTTTAAAAAGCTTGAGCAGTTATTTGATCTAATCTTTAACAATTTAAATAAAGATTGCTCTTACTGAAGAGAAAACAATTGTAACACCCCCAGAAACAACTCTCCTGCCCTGGGGTCTGGTCTGCAGTCTCAACAATGACTCCCTGGGTGGGATCTGTCCTATGACCTTGGGTCTGGGAAGCCAGCACCACCTAAATGCTTTCTGAACTTAGCAAGTCAGTAGTTTCTGGCACATTCCTACATTTTCTCCATTTGGCAATACTCTCCCAAGAGAGCTAGGCCTCCAGGGTCCTTGCAAGCTCAGGTCTGCTGGATCAGAGTGTGGAGACTGAATAAAAACTCAACAGGCTGCAGCCAAGCATCATGTAAACATGTGGCCCTCAGCGCCCTGTTTCTATGGAGCTATAAATGAGAGGTTAAAACTGAGAAGAAAAATACCTGTAAGAGGTAAAAGACCAAGTCAGGGGAACCAGAATGCTGACAACGTTACAGATTCTGTTGTAGAATATGCTATAGGCATGGATTAAAGATTAAACACAAGGGAGCTGGGGAGATAGCTCAGTGGAGTAAGTGCTTGCCTGGCAAGCACAAGGTCCTAAATTCAATTCCTTTACCCCCTCCCCTGCAAAAAAAATATTGAATATGAACCTCATACTGCTGATTCTTAAAAAAATACATAAAACATAGTAGCCACTAAATAGGACTTTACATGTGATCAAATCCTTTATCATCTATCAACTCATCTTCTATAGTCACTGCAAAGTAACTGAGATTTTTATCACTAAATAGTCACATACTTTACGAAGACCAAATATTTATACAGGTTATTAATGGTATAGTAATAATTAATATTAATAGCACAATTCAAGCCACGGATCATATCTATTGACCACTTGTCCCTTGCTGGGTGTTGTGCAGAATATCATGGGTGAACTTTGACATGAACACTGTGAATGAGATGTCACTGTGATATCTACCATATTGAGAGATGGGAGACAGGCTGGCCAGGCAGCTGAGCCTGGCCTCGAACTCATGGTGCTCTGACACAGGTATTATTCTCATTTCTGTCACAGATGAGGAGAAAATGAGTGGGAAAAGTTTAATAAGTTGCCCAAAGTCACACTGCTACTGAGAGTCTGTTGGCAACTGAGTTCCTAACTCCTACACTGCTATCTCCAAACAATAGCCAACTCATGAGACCATATTCAACAAAAACTATTTAGAATAAGTGCTAGAAAATGTTTCTGTTTTCCTAAAGAAATGTTATGCCTTCTCCATGGACTACAAGAACAGCCTACAAGGACTGTATTTCCTTTTTACTCTGGTTGCATGGCAAACAAAGGCCAGAACAGTAAGTCAACCTAGGGTCATGCAGGGTGACCACAGCATGTGCATCCTGTCCTACTCAACTCTTACACACTTCCTGGTCACTGACGTATTATTTCAAATATGCCTCTTCACAAACTTCGAAAAGTGTCTGCTATAAGTAATGTAAATTTAATTTCAAAACAATTTCCTAAAACATGGACAGCATAAATCATATTTCATACAGGATCTGTTCATCAAAAAGTCAGAAGATGCAGCTTAGAACAGCTGTCACTTCTAAATCGCACTAAGGATGTCCATGTTACTGCCATGCTGAGTTGCACAGCAAAGGGTTTACCTGCTCCTCCTCTCTCCTGACTGGTTTAGCACACACTGGGCACAACACAGCCATGTACAGGGCAGTGAGGAGGAAGGGGATATGTTCACAGAACCGATGAAAACAGTTGAGCGACCGAGACAGAGAGACAGCCTGAAGGACACCAAATACAGTTTTCTATGAGATTTTGAAAGAAATAATGCTGACTTTTTTTTCTGGAGATCACAGAGGAACCACCCAGGACATAGTGAGTGAGAAGCCCAGACAGTGTTTGCGAGTAAAGATGCTCTTGGTTACTAAAATGCAAGTGACTGTGTTTTTCTACAGAAGGTGGAAGTAGTACCGTTTTGGAAGTGAATGGGAAGGATCCCTCACCAGGAAGATGGACTCTTATGGGCTACAGAAATGACACTGGTAAAGGGGTGAGCAGGCATCTAGAAGGTGTCCTGTACTAACTCAATCACACCTGACATGCACACTGGTTTTCCACACTCCTGGCCATCCAGCACCCTGCAGAGCAAGAACACACAGCCCAGCAGAATCTAACTGTTTTCTTGGCAGAGAAGTGGTCTCCTAAATGCATACAGGTTAGGACAGGCCCCAGCGGTCTGTCAGAGTGTGTGTGTGTGGAGGGGGGGGGGGGGGGGGATGCACACCCAGTCCTCTCAGTTCTTACCCCCACATCTGCCTCTACCCATCTGGGTGATCCCTCCATGCCTACCCAGCAACTTCTAGAGCTAAAGTCTGGTTTCCCTGGCATTGCCCTACAACAGCCACTCTGTCCTGTGATACCCATCCCTTTTCCTTGAGGCTAGGGATTGGGCATACTGTGCATGCATTCACTATTAGGCTACGCCCTCAAGCCCAAGCTTCCTTCTTTGAAGGTCCTGAGCTATCCCTTTCCCGTCCTCCATGGTCCTCAGCTAATTCCATTTTATGTGTTTATGCCAAAAACAATTACGAGTTTCTATCTTTCAAGACTAAGAGGTCTGGATTGCCCTACCTATCAATCTTATAGAACCTGTTTAAACATGCAGTGGTGAAGGGAGGAAGGTCATGATAGGCATTTCCCAAAACTTCTACAACAGAGATGTTCAGAGCTCCAAAACATCTGAGGCCTTAAGCAGACAGCAGCTTTGGCAATAAGGACCAATGGCTCAGAATGACTAAACTCCTTTGGAAAGCATTCACCAATTAGAATACCACTGATGTAGCCCAAAAGACCCAGTGCTTCACATGAAGTACCTGAGTGCAGCTCTGACAGGTGCCATGCCACCTGTGTCTACAGCATATCATGTAGTGACAGAGCCCAGCAGATGAGAGGCTTGGAGCCATGCTGGGACCCACAGGATGAGACTGTGCAGTGCCACTAAGAAACCAGATGGCTGAGTCCTTAAGAGTGCTGGGTGCCTTCTTGCTCTCCCCCAACAGGTGTGTCCCCCAGGTAACCGTACAAATCAAACATCACCTGCTCTACAACTGTAGTGCTAGGTTTTCTTCCTATGTACTTGTCCACTTAGTCGGCATGGACACGACAAGCCTCGGACAGACCAGCACTGCCAGTCAGGGAGATGTTCACATTGAAACACACTAGGATAAAACAAGACGAAGATGCAGTCACACAGACTGCCATTTGAAGCACATGGTCTCCACACCCGGCTACTGTGTTGGACAGGACAGACAACTTCTCTACCTTACTGAAAGCTTGCTAGGGAAGCATTAGGACAGGCAGTCACAGGAGAGGTATGACCAGGTGAGAGTGACAGACGTAGAAGTTTCTGCCCTTATGGAGCCAACAAGCGGAGAAAAACAGTTTCTCATCAAAAAGCAGCATTAACAAATCAGGTATGATAGTGCACCAGGCACTCGAGAAGGCAGGTTCAAGTCCAAGCTAGGCAGGCAATTCAGAGACTTAACGATATTCCATCTCCAAATAAAAAATAAAAAGTGCTTAGTTAGCAATGTAGCTCAGCACAAAGGCTTTGGGCTCAATCCGAAGCACCACTAAAAAAAGCAGGGGCATTAAAAGGAGCCCTAATGGGGAGTCCCGGGAAGAGCACTGCAATGTGAATTGAGGAAAATGGTGAGGAAGCCTTTCCTCAGAAGATGGCACCCAGCTACCTAGCTGTGCAGAAGCTGGGACGGAAGAGTTGCAGTTCCCTTACCTCTGAGCAGGAGGGTCTGGCCCAGAGCACAGAGCACAGGCACATGAGCCTGGAGTTTGGAAACTCGGGCCCTCTCACAATTCCCACAGCATGAGGTCACCAGCTAAGCATCCCTGGTCACTTCAGATTAGGCTGCTTCACATCAAACACTGACATGGAAACAGTAACCCAATTTAGTGGGGACTCTGTGGGAGCCACTGCTGGTGTATCACAACTGTGGAATGTCTGAGACAGAGATAACCCAAGCATCTCACAGACCACCCAGAAACTAGGGACCATGTCTGTCTGAGTCTGTGAGGTCTTACAGAGCCAAGGTGCCACAGCCTGAGGGGGGTGCAGTTAGCGACAGGCACTCCTCAGTTGCTCTGAGCTTTCTTTTGCTTTGTCACCCTCCCTGTGGTTCCTCACACAGGAGACTCACAGCACAGCAGGACATTAAAGGAGCTTCTGAAGCCACAGAACTGATGCTGAAGGGCTGGTCTAACAGTGCAGACCGACAAGCAGCAGAAGGCACCAGATGCTGGTGCGAAGGAAAGCATTCTTCAGCGCAGTCTTCTGTTCTTAAAATCAGTGGAGGTGTCTGCAGAGTTTTTAAAAGCCACGAGTTTACTGCAACAAACTCTGAGACTAACATTTCTCACAGTAAATGAATGCCTGCAAAATCTATTATATGCTTTCTAGGCTCTTTAAACCTAAGATGGGAACCGCCCTATTTGGAACAATGTGTGAGGGCCACAGTGCTGAGATGCTCAGGGCTCAAGGACTCAGGACTGCCCTGCTGCAACCACCACCCTGAAGGCCTGAGCCACGGCCTGCTGTCCTTCCTGCTTGTCCACTGTCACCCCTTCTGCTGAGAACCCAGTGCTTCTATTCAGCAACAGACATGACAACCCCACTCTGCAATGTAAAAGAACAAATGCCTCTCTCAGCAGGACCTCAGAGAGGGGCCAGCTACAAGGATTCAGTGTCCCACTTCTGAAGCCCAGCTAAGGACTCAGTAGAGGCTGGCAAGCAGCTATGCTGCACATAGCATGGAAGCTCTGGAAAGCATGAGCCTTTGCAGACTGGGATGGGCAGAGAACCCAGGTGGGAAGTCTTAAAGCCAGCACCTTAAAGCCAAGCTGTTCACAGTCAAATCTTACTGAATAGATTTGCACGAACTAAACAGGAGCATGAGGACTCCATCATGTATATAAAACTTCCCACTGTTCCACCAACCTTCCACACCCAGACTTGAGTTACTCCTGGGATCTTGTTCTATTTTAATTTTTTAAAAATCATTTTTTTCTGTTTGTTTGTTTGGTATAGGGTCTTGCTGTGCAGCTAGGACTCATAGCGATCCTGTCTCAGCCTCCCCAACACTTGGATAACAGACATGTACCACTATATCCAGCATGGCATGAGGTACTGGGAATTAAACCCAGGTCCTTGCACTTGCCAGAGAGGCACTTATGAATACTAAGCTATCTCCCCAGCCCCTTTATAAAATTTTTTTCTTTTAATCTTTGGGATCCTGTTTGTGTGCTACAGCTAATGACAGACCAGGGCCAGTTTGGGTGCTCTGGACATAAAGCTGCACTTTTTCTTCTGAGCTCCCAGAAGAAGACCAAACAAGACCACAAAGGGAATCATCACTTTCAGTTCTGAGAGTCTAATGGCAGTGAGAGGAGGTACCACGCAGTACATGCCACACAGGTGAGAGGTGGAAGGCAGGGGATGTCACAGCCACCTGTGCTCTGCAAGCTGCCTCTGAGCCTAGCTCAGCCACTCTCATTCTCGTGTATGGGGCCACAGAACACAGATCCCATATGGCCAAATCCCAAGCACAGGCCTCACCTGCCACATGCAGTACACACTCAAAAAAAAACCTGTATGTGCTGATGTTCTCTCACCTAAAACTTCCTCTGAACGATTACAGAGTGCTCCCTTAACAAGCACACCTACAACATGGGAGGCTTTAGGGCAGACAGTGGGGATCATTTTGAAGGAGCACAGGTGAAAGATAGCATAAGAAAACAGAAAGACAGGCAGAGGCAGTTGTGCATGCCTGTCTTTTCAACTACAGGGGAAGAACTTGAGACCTCGTTTCCAAAAACAAAAAGGGCTGGGAATGTGGCTCAGTGGTAGAGTGCTTGCATAGCATGTATGATGCCTTAAGTTCCATCTCCACAAGTACCAAATGAAAAGACTACAGAGAGAAGGCAAAGTTGGTCTTATTGACATGCAGCATATAGAGAATCTCCACGGCTTCTTAAGCCTGAAAAACAGTGCTTAGCTTACCTGTTCCTAGCTTAAATGTAGCACTTTTAAAAGCTTCCCAGACAAAACCTCTTGGTTGATGAAATTCACCTCAATGCCTGCAGCAGCAGGTGCTAATTGCTTCCAGCCCACAGAGCGATCTAAAGGCTGTGGAGGAGGGCTTTGCTGGAGTGGCTGAACTATTAATCTTTTTATGAAGACCAGGCAGATAACTGCCAATATGAATTTTGGCAATAACCACCTCGCCTGAAGGAGTCAGTGTCTGATGAGAATACAGCTTGAGCCAATACCTACACTGCAGGCTGGTGAGACTCTAAAGCAGACAGCCCAGCCTAGACTTCTCCTCTACAGAAACTGGGGCTTATTGTTTATTTAAAAAAAAAAAAAAAAAAGGATTAGTGGGAATCCTGAAGTTTCTCACACACACACACACACACACACACACACACACACACATATATATATATATATATATATTAGCCATTAATTGACTGACAGGCTCTCAAGAAAGAAAAATACTAAAATGCAGGACTGTTCACCCAGATAAAAAACATAGAGCCCTTGAAATCTGTCCTCCTGTGGGTTTTTTTTCCAGAAAAAGAAAAAAAAAATCATCTTCAATGCTACAGCTCGACACTACTGCTTGAGGCAAGAAATGATACTCCTTCTGCCACCCTTGTGGACACCAATGCCCAGTGTCACGCTATGGCATAATCTCTAAACTGTTCTGCTGCAGTTATGGGTTTTAGCATGCTGAGAATCACAGTGCATGCTGGGAACACAGGAGCATGACTCCCTAACCACACATCAGAGAGTTGAGACCCAGGCTCCTGTGGGTCTCTTCACTGGGGACACTTGGGTAAGGCTGCCTGATCTCAGGTGGTCTTTATTGACCTCTTCAAAAGAAGGCATTATCTGCCCCATTTGAAAAGGAAGCAAAGAAATGTGTCCCAAGGATCCTAACTGGGCAATGTAGGAAGCACAGACGTAGATTTCGGGCTACCAACAGAGCTGTGCTCTTAAATACTTGGCTGCAGTACTGCCTGGGCCACAACAGGAAGTGGACGGAACTGCTCTTTATTTAAAAGGATGTGGGAAGGCCCCTGAAAGAACGAGTGGCAACATGTGTGTGCTTCTGGCACCACACACAGTGCAGACCATCTGGAGTCAGGGCCCCAGTCAATCCCACAGCCCTTCAGAGAACCGTGGGGTCCAAAGGCTAGGCCAGTACTCCTACCAGGAAAATCTAAAGCCTTTTCTAAGTGTGAGTTTGCTAATAATCTCTCCACACCACCATATCTGGCTTGCTAGAAAATAATTCAGAAATATTTGGAAACAAATATGGGTAGGAGAAATGGAAATCATATACACTATGTATATATACAAAAAATAGCCTGGAAATGCACCTCAAACACCCCTGGTACATCTACTAAAAAAAAAAATAACTCATGATTTAAGGTCAAAGATTTTTAGTACCAATTCCAGTACAAAGTTCCAAAGCAACATTATGTTCACTAACTGAGCTTTAATCTCCATTAAAATATACTCACTTCTAGCTTTATTCCCACTCTAGTTAAACATATACACCCTAAACCACTGGAAACAGACTACCAATTGCACACAATATTTTAGATAGGGCCTCAGAGGCCTGACCTCTGCTCTTGTCCTACAAGGCAAGGCAGGCCCCAGCCTCCCTGCTGAACCTCTTTGATTCCCCTAAAGTTAGGATGGAAGATCCTGCCTGGCCAATTCTGCATGAGTCACAGGACACTCAGATGGTTTAAGACAAGTGATGATGTGGTAAACCAGAATACCTTAAGTACTTCCACATGATATTCCTCCGAGGCACGGTAACTCCTGGTCTAATTCAAAATGATTCAAATTTTATATGCTGCTAGCAAAGCTTTACTGATTGTTTGGAAAGTTTAAAAAGCCTTAAACTTCAAAAGCCTTGCACTAAAATAAAAATAGGTCTACACACATCACAAGTCAGTCTGAAGACAATTAGGCCACAATGGGGGCTCAAACATGAAGCATGCTGCCCTGGCTACAAGCAGTGGAACCATAATTACCTGTTTCTCCCCACAATGTGTCAGTGTCATTGACTTCTATTTCATGTTCCTCTTCCATTCCCAGCAAGCACTGGACCACCTGTCAGAAGTGGTAAGGTGATTTAATGAGTTCTCACAGCAATAAGCGCTTATTATATTCCATATATCAAAGGAGAATGTTGTTTTTTAACCATTATTATCTCATGCTGCACTAGGAGATAAAATATAATGAAAACCATTTTAAAGCATGATTCGTATGCTATTCACACTTTCAACTGCAGAAGAATTTCTTTAAAAATCTCAGTGAATTTCAGCCACACTGCTCAGAATTACTAGGTACTCAGAATTCTAATGAATTCCAACCTGACCCAAATATGCCAGCCTAATCAACAAAGGACACGGCAGATCATATGAAGTGCAGTTTCTGCATAAATCACCAGATAATGGTGAATCCATTTTTTACAAGGAAGAAAAATAAGCAGAAACATTTTATGACCAAAAAAAATTTTTTTTAAGTATTTCCCAAATAATTTTTGGGCTGGCAGCATTACTCTTTTCCCTTCTGGGCATTTTCCTGCCCAAGAGCAGGTCAGGATACAGGAACAGAGGTAGGAAAGCTGGTTCTTTGAGAGCCAGAAGATCTGAGTCCCAACTGCAGCCAGTGTTCACCCTGGCCAAGAGCAGCAATAGGAGGGCAAGACAGAGCCATCTGCAGCTCGCAATCTGTAGCTTTCTTGGTGTTTCAACAATAGTTTTAAAACACGTCCACTAGAGGCTGGGGAGATAGCTCAGTAGAATAAATGCTTGCCTGGCAAGCGCAAGGGCCTGAATTCAATCCCCGGTCCCGCAAAAAAATAAGAAAATTAAAATAAAATAACATAAAAATTCTTGGGCCAGCAAGATGGTTCAGCAGTCTAAAGCACCTGTTTAGGCAAGCTTAGGCAACTACAGGGACCATGATTCAATCCCCGGCACCACATACTGTGCCAGCCCCACCCCCAGGGCAGGCTGAGCCAGCCATAATAATAATAAAAAAAACACATTAACTTATTCACTGTGAATGTTCCTTTAAATGTCAAGAGATTGCAGATATGATTACTGATCCTAAAATGGAGTGATGATCCTGAATTACCAGGGTGTATGGCATATCAGCGACATACCCAATATGTCAACAGCAGCTCAAGAAGAGCCCAGGAGGAATTAGAGGAAGGAGGTGTGGGAATGACAGGCACAGCAGTTAAGAGCGACTCCCTATAAAGCTGAAGAAGAGAACAGGGGCACAGGGTACAGGTGGCTCAAGAAGCCAGGGAAATGATGAGGCCTGGTGGCATCCATCTATAATCTCAGCTTTCCGAGGGACTGAGGCACAAGGTCTCAAGTTTGATGAGGGGAAACGAACTGAGGCAAAGATTTTACCTACAAATGGAGTGCAGTGTCCTCCCAACAGTGATTTTTCACAATCTAGATGCAATAAACGCACTTAGGAAACAGTGTAGGAAGGAAAAATGCCCACATTTACAATGTATGTCCTTAATATACATCCTGTGTATTTATGCCATGAGCTCTCAGTGTTCAAAACACCAAAAATCAGCCAGCCAGCAGGGCATGCTTGTATGCTTCTGCCCTGTGCTTAAGTGCCAAATGTCAGGCATCCAGCTTGGCATGCAAATTTAGTTCATGCTATTTTCAGAAAGGAGTCTTCCCCAATGCTGGCACCTCTAATTGCTTGAGGATAATACAGAGTGAGAAACACACCAAAGAGCATGAGTAAAATGTTATTAAATCACCAAGCTTAGACACAGGTCAGGAAATGACAATTAAATCTTTAATCGGAGGAACACTGACAAGTACCAGAAATAAATGCTCTATTTAACCACTGCATGAAGTTTTCCTTCAGGGAAAGAACTGCAGATGACAGGCATTCTTAAATACTATCAAAGCATTAGAGATCTATTTTTAAAAATTCTTCATATGCGCAAGAATGACTTCAGAACTGGGATTCCATGTGATTATTTTTAAAAGATTACAAGGACCAAAAAAAAAAAGAATCAAAGCAAAATAAAGGTAAGACAGCAGGGCAGAGGGTAAAGCAATTTAGGAGAGGAAGAGACACAGGAGGAAGAACACAGAATAGGCACTGAGGGGTCAGGGTAAATGGGACGAGCAGGCCTGACTGCCCCATCACATTCAGGCTTTGCTCCTAAGGTGTGATGCCAACAGAGGGCCTGCACATGTGACTGCAGCAGATGGCCAACTCTAAGCATCCTCATCTTATATTCTCTCCTTCAGGGTGTCACAGGCTCACAGATCAGAAGGAGGCAACTGGAGAAAACAGGTCACCTCTGGGCTGCAGCCTCCCTTCCCCAGGAAGGAGCCCAAAGCCCACTCACCAAGCTGTGGCCCATGCTGGCTGCTGCTGTCAGTGCCTGCTGCAAGGCTTGGCTCTTCCTCAGGGCATCAGGCTGCGGAGGGCCCGCTGACCATTCACAGGTCAGCAGGTACTGGAGGATGTCGCCATGTCCCCGCAGTGCGCTGTGGACCAGCGCACACTGGCCTTTCTTATCCAAGTGGTCCACCTGCAGTGTGAGAGCAGGGGAGGGCACAGGTGAGTATCTGCCTTTCTTTGAAAAGGCAGGTGACCCAAGCACTGTGCAAATCCCACTGGCATCAAGTCTGTACGTACTCCCACTCCTCTTCCTAGGTAGCATGGAAGTCTATATGACTTTCTTCATGGCAATGAGAGCACTGTTCCAGGCCTTAGGGTCCCTTTCTAGGACCAATGTTCAAAAAAACACCCCCTACCAAATGTCAAGGGAACTGAGTAGAGCTCCAGGCTCTCCTGGGAACATATATAAGGACTCAGACCAACATTGTGACCAAGTCCTGTGCTTCCTAACTAGGTGCCTGCTGTAAAGAAATCATAATTTGGGGTTCTTTGTTCACTGGAATAGGGGAGCCAGAGAAGACAGGAAAGGATCTGGAAACATAATTCTGAAGTCCAAGAAGGCAGACCTAGAACATGCTGACATGTAAAGGGGCGGGCCACAAAATTGGTGAGGGAAGCCAGCAGGGAAGAGTGTGTGTGCTGCATACCAGCTAAAGGGCCAAAGAGTACCTGTAACCTCAATACTGGGGAGGCTGAGGCAGGGAGATTTTGAGTTCAGGGCCAACTTGGACCACATAGCAAGTCCACAGCTAGCCTGACTTGATAACAACTTGTCTTAAAACCCTCAAAGAATCCAGACAGTAGGCAGCCCATCTGCCCGTCTCCTCCACCCAGGGAACACTGGGGCAAGAGAGGAGCCCTGGCCCAGCCATCATGCTTGCACATCCTGGGGAGCTCTGACTCCTCATCTGCAGGCTCTGCAAGAGCCAACAACATGACAGCTAGATCCCTCCTCCTGAGCTTTCAGTTACCATGGGAGGGAGACCTGATGATTCTAGAGGCAAGTGAAAGAATAAAGCTGAGCTGGGCTGTAGAAACGCACAAGTGTGGCGTGAGCAGTGAGGCACCACCATCCTAGCTGAGCCGAACATTCCCCTTCCTCTGCAAGCTGAAGCTCAGACATCTCAAATGTTGAGATGAGAGACTGAGACAGAGAAACAGACCCACAGATACTATAACCTCTGTACATCTTTTAATTAACAGGGTGATGGATGATTATTAGCAGTTTACCTGTTATTCAAAAGACACATCTGTCATCCAAATGTGTACAGTAAACCTAAAAGGACTTCTCTGTGAGCTCAGCACCCTCTCGATGTGTTAACATGCACGGTTTGGAAGTAACTCTTCTAACATACAGCTACTTCACATTCACAAGAACAGGCTGACTGAAGGCTCCCACAGCAAGGAGTGCTGTGGGTCCCTCTACTTGGTTCCCACCAGCAAATGAGACGAAACCTGAGCCAGCAAGGCCTCAGGAACTTGCTTTTGGGCAAGCAGAGAGAAGATGAACAGTTCAAGCACATGGCGAGGACCCTCAAGAGCTCAGGTGATTGTTTTAAGAGGACACAAAATAAAACCGGATGAAAGGGGAGGGTGGGTAAAAGAAAGCACTTATTGAAATCCTTGTGATCAATGGTGATGCTGTGTAAAATACTACAATTAAGATTGAGGTCACTGACATCTGCAGGCTTTAGAAAAGATGGTCCTACAATGCACAGATGTGAGACTGGCCTGTGGGCAACAATTCCACCTATGATACGAAGATCTTCACAACCTGGCCACCCCGCATGGCAAGGAAGGCTGCTGCTTACCTTCGCCCCCTTCTTTGCCAGCAGGCATACCAGCTTCATGTGGCCGGCAGCTGCTGCGTAGCACAGTGCAGTCATGCCATTCTCTGACATCCCATCCAGGCAGGCACCAAATTCCAGGAGCAGGACGACAACTTCCTCATGGCCAAGGTGAGACTGGACGCAGAGGATGGGGGCATTGTTTAACACTTCAGTCCTGTAGTTCACATTGGCCCCTGCCAAAATCAGGAGACGGCTCACCTGTTGGACAGTGTTCCCAATAAGATTAATTTCTCATATCCATGTTAGGCTGAATAACCATTGTGGAGAAGAGCAATATCTTCACTTTTTCATATAGTTCTAATCTTAAAGACACCAAGCAGGAGAACATAACCTAACACACATTTTCACTGATGTGGAAGCAAGATGGTGCAGCCATGGTAGGAAGCTCAAGGTCCTCCCCATAACTCAGAAGTAAACTACTTTAGGACGCAGTGGTCAGGCATGAGGTATACATCCAAAGTAACTGAAAGCTGGGTCTCAAATAGTTTTTTTTTTACATCCATGTCCACAGAAGCATCTTTCCCAAAGGCCAAGGGGCAGAAGCAACTCCAGTGCTCAACAAGAGATAAACGGTTTAAGAAAATGTGGTACAAACATCTAGTGAAACATTATTCAATCTAGAAACTTCTGACATATGAAACAACAGAGATGAATATGAAGGTATCTTAAGTAAGTCAGATGCAAAAAAACACTGTATGACCATGATAACTAGTACCTAGAGTGGTCAAAAACAGAGACAGAAAGTGGAATGGTGGGTTCGGATCCTGCACAAAGGGGGGAAAATGACAGTTGTTTAATGCTCAGAATTTTAGTTTTCCAAGATAAAAAGGCCGAGAGATTTACTAAACAACAATGTAAACATACTTCACTGAACAGTATTTAAAAACGGTAAATTCCCTTTTATGCATTTTTTATCACAATTGAAAATAAACACTTAAGCAGGCACAGCCCACCCACCCCCAATTCAGGTCTTGGTGGTGCACTTTAGTGAGTTTCCACGAGACGCACATGTTGCTGTTTTGGGAATCATACTTTGAAAAAAAATCCTATTTAACCTAAACAAAAATTGAAACTTTATTTTCTGGCAATTAAGCAATAATCAAAAAGATTAAATAAATAATGAGGAGGTTAACGCAAAAGAAAAGACAAATATCTTCTTTTTCTTATATGTTATATTCCTGAAAGAAAAAGTAGAACATAGGGACATGTGTGTGCCACCCTGGGACTGTTGGCAACACAATGTACTACCAGAGACTCTTCTATTTCTCTAACTAATTATTACCCCCGCTATTCACTAAACACTTTGGATCAAGCTATCAAAATAAACTCACTGAACATGTGCAAAATTTAGCTATCTCAATATTTCCTCAAAATCTCCGAGTCACCAGAAACACATGATGTTCCCTCAACACCTACGACTGCCCAGTGAATTTCCTCAGTTCCCTTCAGTGGCCCTGACCTACATCCATCACTTCCCCAGCCAAGCCCTGGCAGGACTTCAGGGATGCCCATTAGAGGTGAAAACCATGGAGACTACATCATTTATTTGGCTGGAGATCATTTATAGCCCCAGAAAGACAATAGGCATATAAAATCCAGGGTATTTCAATAACATGTGTCCACCACAGTAGTTGACAAAAGAACGCTCACAAACGGAAAGGTATAGGAGATTGATACTACCAAACGGTGAAACTAGGGTGTATGATGACATACTGGCAAGTTGGAATCTAACACATAAAATCTGAAATGTCTTGGTCACTGCAGAAGCCTGAACCCCACGTAAGATCTGGGACTCTGGCTCCCTCTCTGCCTTCTTCTTGAGGTTCCTCCCCTGGAGTCCTCCACTGAAGCACCCTAGCCCAGAGGCAAACCTGAAACTGCCAAGCAGGCTCTAGCCTGAGGGCCCCTGTCCTCTAGATTCCCTCGTTGTAACACAGATGTCAAAGGATCACTCCTGGTGGGCCCCTGCTCCTGCGCCAGGACCCCAGGCAGGTGCCCCACACTGCACAGAATATCTCATCCTGTGCACTAACCAACCTCAGACCCCACACAGCAAGGCCTTCATACCAATAGACCTATCACATGCACGTAAGGAAGGACAAGTCACATAAAGTGATGAGAAGGCCCTGTGGAGCCAAAAGATACCCTGACCACCAGCTCAGCTGTTCACACCAGTAGCCACAGTAGATCAGTACTAACCCAGCCTCTCACCTCTGCCACCCACTGCCAACCAGCAGCTGTTCATGGGAAGGCAGAAAACACAGGATGGGCAAGAGATCAGGAAAGGTGTTCCTGTCCTATCACCAACAGTTAATGTGAGGCTTGGCTGAACGACCTCATTCCCTCTGCTACCAATCTACATAGGTTCACTCTTAAAAATACTGCCAGATTCAAGTAAAAAAAAAATCTGTATCAAAAGCATTTTAAAATTCTAAGTGCTAAATAAAGGCTTTAAAATTTTTCCCTTTAAAAAACCATCAACCTCATGATAATAAGTTTATGCTAAAGAAGTACTTGGAAATTTTACTCTCAAGCCCTAGGACATTAATCAGAGTAAGGAGTATAGATCACGTAAAAGCAGAGACCACAGGGGTGGGACAGCACGGGACAGGCAATGGCAGTAGGTAAATTCCTTGGATGATTCTGTGGGCCACTTACTGTGCCCCCAATTCACCAGCTCCATCCTTTCTTGAGACCCACGGAGTGGTCTGAATTCTCAAACAGCCACTTCAACTCATTGTGTGACTCTCAGCAACTCAACTTTTCTATGTTGCAGATGCCTCAAGAAAAAAAAAAAATCAGGCCACCACCCCATTCTGCACAACAGCTTCTCTCTGAAAACAAAGTGGGAATATACACCTTCAGTCCTGTGGTGAATGCCTTACAAGACTTCACTTGGAAGGTCTGTGCTTAAGAGCAGAGCTCTCCTAATGGTATCTGTCATCCATTCATGCTTTATCTGCTCCTGGGGGAAACATGTCTTTTATTGGTACAATGGTGTAGGTATTTTTACCATATAACCTCCCACTAGTTCAATGGATTCCTCTCTGACCTGTGGTTCTCAACCCTGCTGTGCCCTGAAACCCCTGGGAGCATGAAAGTTTCCAGTGCCTGGGCCTCACTCTTGGAGACTGTGACCTAACTGGAACTTGGGCTGTGGCACTTAGAGCTCCCCAGTGAGTCTGCTCAGAGGCAGGTCTGTAAACACATCAAGTGATGAGTGCACCTGCTGACAGGGGTCGAGTGTACTAGCTGTGTGAACTGGGGAATGCTATCAACCGTAAACCTGTATTCCATCAAAATGGAGACAGGAACAGTGTCACTTCAGCCAATGTTGTAAAAATTAAAAATGGATGTGTAAAAAGTGTGTGTGCGTGTGTGTGTGTGTGTGTGTGTGTGTGTGTGTGTGTGTGTGATTTAGCACAGCACTCAGTATCCCATAGGTGCTAAGAAGTATTAACTGTTACTGTCACATTCACTGTTTTGTGACGTCTCCAGAAGGGACAAAAGCACAGGTCTGGGTAACCTAAAGATCTGCCCTTTTCTCCAGGGCCATTCACAGCATAGGGCAGCAAGGAGACGTGGCAGGGGGGGTGACAGACCTGACTCACCACAACAGTCAGATTGTGGCACGCAGCTCCTCCTCACAACCCCTGCCAGGCCCACCCAAAAATTCCCAGGTGTCTGCAGCAGCCACCGATTCCAGAGATGAGGGAGAATGCTAATAAAAACACCTGGCCTGGGCATGTAAGATATGCCAGGCACTTTCCCAAGAGTTTCGGCAATGAGCTTTCCAATCAATCTGTGAGACAGGGTTTTCCATCCACTCTATTCCATAGGTGAAAAAACTGAGGATCAGAGCAAGTAAAGCAAAGGGGAGCTCAGAGCACAGAACTGGCCACTGTCACTGAGCAGTGGTGGCAGAGCAGCTCTAGGTGGGCCGTGCTGCCGAAAGAAAAGCGGTAGCACGACTCATCCTATACATTTGCCCCAACTGCATGGATATGTTCCAACAATCCTCATAATCTCTCCTGGCCTAACACCTGACTGTGGCAGTGTTGTCTGTAAAGTTTGGACTTGCTGAAGGTAAGAATAACAAAAAGTATAATGGAAGGCCGGGGAGATAGCTCAGTAGAATAAGCGCTTGCCTGGCAAGCATAAGGGCCTGAGTTCAATCCCCAGTTCTGGGAAAAAAAAAAAAGTACAGTGGGTAAAGGCAAAGTGAAATGATCCTAGGCACAGGAGGTGCTGGCCAGGGTGCGCACAGAGCAACAGCCCCAGTGTCCTCGCCATCTGTTCCAGAAGCTCAACAGGCATAGCTGCTAAGAAATGCGCTCTAACCAGGATGCGTAAGGTGCCTGGCTTGTCTGCTCCCTGCCAAGAGAACTCAGGCCAAGTGCTGGCTCATTCCTGCCCTCCCTGCCCTCAGCTAAGCAAAGAATCATAACCTGGCAGCCAGTCCTGAGACATAACAGCAAAAACAAACAGCTGGACGGGAGCCTAGAGGTGCCCGTGGCCAGTGGCAAGGACCCCAGTGGGCCAGCTGGGTGCACACTGGCACGACCCTGACCTGGCAACGGGAGACAACAGGGCTGGAAATTACTGGCATGCTTCTGCAACTACTCAGTAAGGTTTCCAGAGCAAGTCACTTTAATTTACCAAAGTGGCAAACTGCAATTATTGTTGAAAATGACATTCATTCCTGTATGACAACACTGAACACTCTCTTAAAAAAAACTTCCTTAATTGCATGCATAATTTTAAATTACTGTAATTTGCTCAAGATTCTGTGAAAACCTTTTCCCCCTTTGAAAGATTAAAAAAATAATAATAATAACCAGAAGCATAATGGAAACCCTTAAGCTTCTACAACCAAGTTGTAAATGCAGGTGACAATGGAGTTTTAGAAAACAAAGCAAAAATGAGCAACTCTTAAAATTGCAAATACTTAAAGAGAAAGGTTTATAATCCCAGGGAAGCCAATCTCATTGTATTATTATGTTGTATCTTTTAATTTGCTACCCTAAAAACTCGTATTCAGTAGAGTATGACATTTCCCATTTACTTTTCTCCATGTTAAATAACGTCTGTGCCCATAAGTTCATTAAAATACTGAAAGATATTGCCATTCTTATTCTTATTTGTTATAGTTTTATTAATTATGAAGAAGCCAAATGATACACTATTAGCTAGCTTGAAAGACGTAACAATGTCATTATCATAGCCTAAATTCTAATTTTTATAAAATATCAGTTAAAAAACTCCTAATGCAGCATTCTTTATGTGGGAAATCTAAACTCCAAGGGCTACACTACTTCTTTTTTTTTTCCTTCAGAATAACTTAATCTAGAAAGTAAGCATTCCCTCTAACCAGGAATGGCAGCTTAGAGTTGTCTCTAAGGTCTCAGCCTGGACTACATAAAAGCTCTTCTGTTGAGTGTGGTAGCATGCAGATCACAAATTTGAGTCCAGCCTGGGCAACTTAGAGGGAACCTATCTCAGAATAAAAAAAGAGAAAGAAAAACAAGGGCTGGGGCTATAGCTGGGTAGGAAAACCCTAGGTTCAACCTCCAGTACTGGGGTGCGGTGCAAGATACGAGGAGACTTCTTATCCACCTGTAAAACCTATGTGCAGGTCCAGGGAGGAGCCAAAGGCTAACATCTCCCTCTCTGGAGGTGAGTGATAATACAATGTGGCAGCATGAAGCAGGGCAGGACACAGGGTCCCTGGACCACTTTCACAGCAATGTTCTGCTCACAGTTGGCCAAAGTCAGGGAGTCAAACCTGAAGTCCAACATTGCCTCTGCCTATCACCCTCCAACTCTGATGAGGGCTAGTTCCACTTAGATGAGGTGAGCCTCCCCCCACCACCAACCAGGGATTGAACTCAGGCCCTTAGGCCCTTACACTTGCCAGGCAAGCACTTATTCTACTAAGCTATCTCTCCAGCCTAAGGTGTGCTTTTAACCGTTTGAATCCCAGGGGGGTATTGAAAAAACACTGTCAAAGAATCCCAAACAGCGCAACCGTGCTTTCTCTAAATGAGTACGAAAAGACCCAAACAGCTTCGTTTCTTTTACATCGATGAATCCCAATCGGGATTCAATGTACTATTTATATTAAAAGGAGCTGTGTGATGTACTTGCGTCAGTAAATCTGAGCACCCAACTTCGACAATCGGTAACGCACCGTCAGTTGTCCACAATGTTTGAAATGTGCTGGGTTTTCTCAACATAAACTCTCAGCAGCGCGACTGCGCTGCTTATGGCTGGAAGAGATGGGTGCTTGGGCTGAGTGATATTGCACACATGGTCTAGACCCAAAGCACTGCTAAGTCCTCCTCAGGAGCCTCAGGCAACTTTACAACACCCTCACTTCGCAGAATCACCAGGGAGATGCAGAAAGGAGAGGGAGCAGAACACATTTCTAACCAGAAGTGGGGAACAAGACGAAGTTATCCTCGGGGTGTGGGTGCTGAGAATGAGGTGTGTGGACAGCAGGGGAGGAGAGGCAAAAAGGGTCCTAAGAGTTATCTGTATGCCTCCAATGACTCCATTTCTGGCCCATGTGTCTCTCGCCCAGGTGGGTGTAAAGAACTAAGTGAGGACAAGGGCACCTCAGATGCCCAGAAACTCTTCAATGGATGACCATGTTGAGCCTCCTTCGTGTTGCTAAGAGAGGAGACAGGTCATTTCATATGAGAGATCAAAGGCCTGGCTGAGTGGGAAGCAGCCTCAGACTGCCAGTCCTGAACACTTCTTTGTGGCCTTGACCAGACATTTAGTTTTCATCACATGGATTCTATATTCAGACTGCATTAAATGGGGAAAGAAAATCTATCTTACAAAGCAGAGCAAAATACAGTATTATACTGGTTCACAAACCTGATTCCTTCCATGATTCTGGTCATAAGGTGAGGGGGATAAAAACTGAACCAGATTCAATGGTGAGGTTCAATGTTGACCTTATGGGCAAGTTGGATTTGGTTCTGATACAGTTCAGAATCATAGAGAGAACTGATTTGTGCACAGAGGGACCACCACATTTTGATGTCATAGCCACTGACCACAGAGAAAAGAAGTTGTTGGCTTAGCAGACAACAGACTTTCCATGCACATATGTGTATATGAAATCCTTAATCATGGTTTTCTGTGTACTTATCTCTTTGTGTCACTCTCATCAATGCTTAATGTTCTATGAAACTTAAAGAAACAGTCCAGAAGAATGACTCAGGACACTTGAGAAAGCTATTTTCCCTGGAAATCTCCCTTTGACTTTGAGCTTCCTTTATACATTGCTTCATCACATCAGGTTTTGCAATGTGGTCATCTGTGCACACAGCAACTCAAGCACCCTCATCTTCTTGTCAGCCCCAAAGCTAAAGATCCAGAAGAAAATGCGTTTTATATTAAAAGTGTCTGTTAGAAGCTTCCTGCCCTTTTCAGGCTATCATCGCTATGGGTAGGAGAACTACAGGAGAAGGAACAGGCCAATATGGGCTCTGTTCCTAGGCAAAGGGCTACCCACCTTCACATTGGGTGTGTAGAGATTCCGGAGAGAGGAGAGTGCGGCAGACAGCCCCTCAGTGCTATATCCAATCCACAGGGCCTGCAGATGGCTCGAGGAGATTCCGGTCTTCTTACTGAGGCCCTGAAAATGACCAGAGATGAGAACCCCCTAAGCATCTCTTGTCCACACACAAGGCATCAGTTTCAAAGTGAGTCTGCTTCAGAAGGTCCAGGTGTGTGGTGAAGGCAGTGAAGTTCACACAATGCTTGGATCTCTGATTCCTTTGCCTAAAACAAAAGGCCAAGGCATCAGCCTGCTTTGTCATGTGAACTATACCCCTGGAGAAAGCGATGGCAGATGTGGGTAGTGTCCCTTCACAGAAGTCATATGGAGAGGAAAAATACATGACAGAATTAGAAAACAACTACAGTGAGTGAGTGCAGGTAGTGGTCAGTAAGGGCTCAGAGCATCACCAACTAAGAAGCAGGCACACATGCTGCACCTCCTGATGCCAGACACGCTCACAAGCACAAAGTAATCTTGGCCAATCACAGGACACGTGGGGCAAAGAGGAACATGTTAAATTCCTCTAGGAGGGACACACTCAGAAAATCCAGTGACACAAAATTACATGGGTCAATATGCTCAAATTCTTTGACAAGTACATAATAAGGAAACAAAGGAGAATGAAGTAGGACATCTGCATGCATCCTGTCCTACTGAAAAGGGCAGGGAACTGCAAAGGGACTCAGAGGGGAAACCAATTAAGCTAAACTGCAACATTCAGATGCATTTGTATGATAAAGCAGAGAGGGAACTGAGTTTGGAGTATGGCTCATGGAATGCTTCTGAGATGGCTCACAAAGCTGTCTATAAAATCTCCACAACTATGAGACGATAAGAAGAAACCTTCCTCCTCCTAGAAGGTGCCTCACCTTGAAAATGTGTGCCTTCAGGATGTGGTGGCCAAGCTCCATGGTCTGCTGACGGTTCAGCCTGCCCTCTTGCCGAGAGAACATGAATGCCAGAAGAGCGTGTCCATTCCTAGGACAAGAAATACAAAAGCTCAAGATGAAAACCCCATTCCACTGTTCCCCAGGCCTTGGTTGTGCATCACCACACACTTCCTGAAAAGCCTTCTTATGACTCACAAGCTGGGAGTTAACTACAAAGAAGACAAGCACTGCTTGCTTTCGAGTCACTTTAAAGGCCTTTTCTGACTTCCCCTATCTCTGTGGAGTAGCTCGTACCCAGGCTCTCATTCTGAGCAGGGCTGTTTGGGGAACCAGACACCAGGCTGGAGAAAGTGGGTCACTGGGGGCACTCACTGGACAGGTGTACTTCTCAGCCCTTCCTCTTTTTCTCTGCCTCCTGTCTGCCACAATGTGAACCACCTTCCTTCATCACCATGCTGTGATCACCTGGGTCCTAGAGGCAATGCAGCCAAGTGACCACAGAGTGAAAGCTCTGAAACCAGGAGTCCAAGTAAAGACTCAGACTGGATTTGGCTACCAGAACATGGCCTACAATGCCTTGACAGCTCTTCCTATTGGCAATGGCCTTGTTATACCTATTCATGTACCATCCCGTCACTGCTTAAGGTAACAGCATGGAAAAGACTGCTGGAGACTCTTGTTTCTAGCCTATGTTTCTAGCTGAGCCCTGAGAAGTCATGACCAGAAATGGGTCATCAAGGAGCCCTGGCACCAGAAAGAGAGGCAAAGGTGGTATGTGCTTCCTGACATAAGTGCTTATCACCACCTATCAAGTATCATTTCCCCCACACTAATTAGAGAAATATAAATGAAAATGGTGATGAGATACCACATCACTCCAGGAAGAACAACTGTTATCAAAAAGGCCAAAGACAGTAAATCCTAGTGAATATATGGATAAAAGGGAATCCTTGCACATGTTGGTGGGTATGTAAATTAGTATAACCACTATGGAAAACAGCACAAAGGTTCCTAACAATTAAAATGAGGTGCTGGAGAGATAACTTGGTGGTCTAAACACCTGCCTGGCAAGTACAAGGACCCAAATTTATTGATCCCCAGCACTGCATGCCATGCCCACTCTGAAACTGGGCATGGTGGTACATGCCTGTAATCTAAGCACTGGGGAGGCAGAGACAGTAGGATCACTATGAGTCTGAGCTGTGTAGCAAGACCCTGTACCAAATAAATAAAGAAAAGAATTTTAAAAGATAAATATGCTAAAAAAATGATTCAAAAATCTTATTACAGGGTATTTATCCAAAGAAAATGTCCGAGATATCTGTATTTCCATAGTTATTACAGCATTAGTCAAGAGTTGAGAAGGAAACAACTATTCAGCTATAAACAAGAATAAACAGTGTCACTTGGAACAACATAGATGGAAATGCTGTCAAGTGAAATAGTCCAAGCACAGAAAGACACATACCACGTGTCTAATCACACTTTTATGAGCAATATAACCAAGTTGAGCTCAAGGAACTGAGAGTAGTTACCCAGAGGCTGAGGAAGAGATCAGTAGGTACTGAGTTATAGCTTCGCAGGACCATGAAGTCCTGATATGCTATATCCTATGGTAGAGTGACTCTAAGGAACTGTACATTAGCAGATCCTGTTAAAAACATACTTAATAATCACCACCTCTAGGTAAGAAGATAGCCACTCTTTTTATAGATAAGGAAGTAAGGCTGTGTGTCCAGGAAAGACATGGAACTGATGGGATTGGGATCTAAATCCAGGTGTATAAGACACCAAAGTATTTCCTATGTATTTTTATGTTCGTAGGTATTTTAGAAATAGCTTCAAGGTCTAACAACAAAACTATGGTGAAATACATGATAATTCATCTACTAGGAAGTCTGTGCAGCCACTATGAATGAAAATAATATTTTTCTAAGATTTGCTAACTGCTTGATAGGGCCCTAGCCCATGAGCCTATGATGTGTTAGGCAAAAAAGGGCCACACAGGCTTGCACACACTCACAATAGAAAGCGTTTTCTCCACTCCCTTGAAATAGGACAAGAACACAAAGAGACAAAAGACGTTTTTTTTATAACATTTAAAACGCCAATGAAAGAAGCAGAAATAAAAAGAAGTGCCACTGCCTCTAGCTGTTGGGTTCTCCTCCATTTCTCTCTGTAACTAGGACAAAAACACAACTATCTAGGTGAAGAAGAAATGCTACCTCCTTTAGAAACCAAATCTTAAACATATAGTGCCTTTTCTGGAAACAGCTTCTCCCACTGGAGGTTTTCCCACCCTTTCCTCAAGTCCTACATGCAGTGGCTTCGTTCCTGCTAGTTTTGTACAAATACACAGCACAAGATTGTTACCTCGGTTCCCTTTCTGGCCTCCTCATCTTGTTTCCTTTGCAGAATCCCTTTAAAAAGAGCAGGTTCTTATTCTAGAAATCTGTATCCAACATAGTGGAGCCCCTAAAAGTAAGCAATATCAAATATTCCTTCTAGTATTGCTCTGTGTTTTGTTTGCTGACTGAAGCTCATGCACCAAGGATTCTTGTGGAAATGCTGACTCCCATGACACCAGAGGGAGCATTTCTTTAAGTTTTGGACTGTGAGCACCCCTCTTGCCTCTGTGTAGGACCCATGCCAAGAGATATCCCCACATGTACTCTAAAAGAAGCACTGCAGCATCAGGAGTCTGCAAATGCCACTAGTGACCAGTAGTCACCACACACCCCAGTCTCTCCTATTGTCCCACATGAGACAAAGCTCAGTGACGTCCGCAGTCAACCACTTCTGCCACAAACACCAGCAGCAAACCTACACCCCTTGAAATCTTTCGCTTTGCTTTCATGCCACAAACACACCCATAGCCAGTCATTCTAGCAAATGATCTAAACTTCTTGGGAAAAAATATCTGTTGGCCAGGTACACCGAGCACACATTTTGCCTAGCTATGACAATCTGGCTGAATAACCAGCATATACAGTGTCCTGTCCCAAACCAGGTTCCAAAGTTAACAAGAAGCCTGGATCCCAGTGTCATCTAAGAAAACTACTGCCACAACACAGAAGAGTGAACCACATGACTTTAGGTCAGTGTGGCAAAGGAGGCTATGGGACTGACAAGTGCTGACTCATCTCTTTGTCTCCAGGCCCCAGCATGTAGTCTAGTGCCCACAACAGTCCTGAGGGCATAGTCTGGCACTCTGCCAGCACTGTAATTAGAGCTGTAACTAGAGCAGGGGACAATGCTCACTCAGGACACTGCTGATCAGGACAGCAAAGATGCTTTTGGCTTCAGGCAGACGGGGAATGCTTGTCCCCATCTGAAGGCACAGCACCCTCTACTTCCTAACCTCTTGCCCCAACTCAGACCAGGTTACATGACAGACAAGTGGACAGGCTTGTTTCCCTCATCATCCTGTGGTCTGATCAACCCATACAGTGAAAACTGCATCCTGCTCTGGCCTGCTGGCAACATTAAACAGAAGCACTAACATCAACGACGGCAGCCAGGTTAGACACCGGAGCGCCTTTGGGACCACAGACCCTCTGACCCCTAGACAGAGCATTACATGTTAGGAAGGCAACAGGGAGCATCAGCGCCAGAGGTCCACATCAACCCCACGTCCATAGGTGGCCACCTCTGGAGATGCTCAATTCTGTGAGCCAGAGGTTACACTGCCTATGACCCCACTGCAGCTAGGATAGGAATAGATGGGGATCTGTGACTGAAAGGGCAATAAGGAAATGTCATCTGCAGATCACTTCTCTTCCTCTCACATGCACTGAAAGGCCTTAATTCTAGCAATCAGAGGGTCGACACTTTTGTGTAGAAGTACAGAAAATTTTCCTCTGCCCCTCCTTCTGCCAAAAAAGGCAAAAAACAAAGCAGCTGAACTGAGTTATTCATTATGAGCTACTGTTCTATTAAGCAATGTGGATCATATTTGAACCCTTCTGTCCTCTGGGGGCACAGGAGACCCCTGTGAAGAGTGGCTGCAAGTGGTCTGTCCTACCTGGGCTCACACAGGAAGGCTGTGCTTTCCCCATCTGCTCTCCAGACAAGCCACTCCCTAAAGGATGGGTGGCAGAACATTCGGGTTTTGTCTCGTCTCTTAATGAGAAAGCAGGAGAGGGCATCCATCCTCTGCTGAAAGTCCTCCCAGTCCTGTTCGCCTTGGATATGGCCAGCATTAATAGCTTGAAAAATCTGCTCGTCCGTCATGGGGTGGAGAGACGCGAGGGCCACATTTAAAATTGGCAGCGCTCTCTCAAAGGCAGATTGGGTCATGAACTTCATGTTGCACTGCAGCAGGTAGAGTTCGGACAGCGACACAGGCACTACTTTGTAGCTGGCACTTTTGATGACCAGGTGTCCCCTCTGGAAGAGGTCCAGAGTGAGTTTGAGGTACAGGTAGGAGCCAAGGCTCCGCAGCACCAGGTGGCTGCTGACCTTCCCGATGAGAGCAGCATCAGCCTTGCCATTCAAGGAGATGTTGTTGAGGATGTCCTGGCTGCTGTGGACCCTGTGCTGGACGTAAGCATGCAGGTCGCTGTGAATGTCCTTGTTGTCTGGGAAGTCATCCAGTGAAAGCTTGACGAATGGCAACTTGCTTACAATTTCCTGCAGAAGAAATTAAAAAAAAAAAAAAAAAA